>JAMRYI010000674.1:0-88713 GCA_029231635.1 Ditylenchus weischeri
AATATTTTTTATCCATTTTCGAGCAAAATTACTTATTCTTAATATTTAGAGGGCAAAATTAGCTGAGAGCAGCAAAATAAGTTCACAGCCAACTGATAAAAAGGCATTGAAGGAACAAAATGTAAGTTAATTAAACTACTTCAAAATGGTTATCCTTTAAAGTCAAAAATTTAAAATTCCGTCATTTCACCTGGATACATAAATTTTTACTGTAGGAGTATCTAAATTTTGATGCAAATTTTTGTTTCGCCTATTCTCTTTAATTTTTTACGAGTTAATAACGTTATTACGTAGCATCGCCATCCGAGTTTCTAATGCGGTGTCATTAAATGCAAAAAAGTAATAATACGAAGCAAATTATGCAAATTATTTCTATTTTTCTTATAGATTTTCGAGATTTCGCACTGAAAAAGACCTTTAAGGACCATGACTTGATAAACACATTATTGACGAAATTAGGTTGGTCCCGCGCCATTTCTAATTTTGCAAATTCCTGTGCTTATCAAATTTCATTGTTAAAATTACAGATCTAATTAACACTTAAAAGCCAATTTGTGCTAATGGGAGCGTTTCGTTCAGAGTTCCGTGCTGAACATGAAAGGTGCCTAGGCTTTTTGCGGGTTTTTTCAAATTCGCGCCTTTTCTGGCATCCTGTATCTTCACGTTTTTTCGAGATAAATTTCGTTTTTGAAAAAAGACTAAGCCGTTTTATCTTCAGGACGAGCTCAAACATGTGTCTCATATTTCAAAAACGTGAAGATACAGAGCGCCAGAAAAGGCGCGAATTTGCAATAACCCGGAAAAAGCTTAGGCACCAACAAGTTTGTTGATCATCGCACAACTATGTCTTGTTTGGTATCAAATTAATTCGCAGAATCTGCGCTTTCTGCTACAATAAAAGTACTGAAATATAAACAGTGATATCAAGGTTTAGGTTGAAAAATAAACCAACACGTCGGTCTACTGCAGAAAGTACGGTATGCCTTTAAATCAGGGTTACGATCTAGAATTTTACGTCAACATCTTATTTTTTAGCGCTAAAGCAGTAATAAGCACTAAATAAAATGCATATTCTTGCTAAAACACCCTAAAATGTCCTTAGTTTAAGCAAATGTCCTTATTTTCAAAAATTTGAGATCGTAACGCTGCTTTAAATTGGTGTCAATTAAAAAAACATTTCATGTTGAAAATGAATTTTATAAATCAAGCAAAATCATTATTTTAGCTACAAAAAATTCAATACTTCATTTTAGTAACAAGCATAAATAATTTATGTTTGTATTAAGATTGAGAACGACTCCGTGAGCAGGCAATCTTTGGAAAATTTAGTCGGCTTCTACAAAGAAAAGCTGATTGTGACAGAAAAAGGTAAAATCGTATACAGTTTACTCTTGTTTATCTGACCACTAAATTGTAGCCTGTTTCTGACATTTTAACTCAATTTAATGTTTTAGTGATTGGCAGTCTAGTCCGAAATATAAGGATTCAGATTTGAGATCGTTTTTCCAAATATTTTGTTGAAGATTGCGGCTTCGATTAACCGACACCCTTTTTAAAAATCAGGTGTCGGTCAATCGAGAGCCACGGGTCTTTACGGCAATATTTGGAAAAAAAGAATATTTGGAAAAAACGATGGGCAAAATCTGAATCCTAGCAATATTTCGGACTAGACCAGCGAATCACATTTCGCAAAACATTTAAAAAATTGAGCTAAAAAAAGTGTCGGACCCAAGGCAGGAACGAACTTGAGGAGGTGTCAGATAAATGATAGTAGACTATATTACTTAATTTCGAAAAATAATATATTAAATGTTTAGAAAAGCTTGCTCTGAAGGCTCAAGTTGCTAACAAGCAAAACAATATTATTTTTCTCAACTCAAAGCTAAGCGACATAACTAATGATAAGTCAAGGCACAGGTGTGGATGTGAGACCAAAATGGTGAGGTTATCGTTGTATAAGGTTTTTTAGCCATAGATCTCGCGCAGCCCCGATTATTACTCCACTACAAGTTTAAATATTAAATAAAAAAAAATTCAGCTGGGCTAATTGAAAGCAGCGTTAGCTCGATTTTATCTAAGAAACATTCTGAAACCATTTGGAAGTCAGAGGGCAAACGCAAGTCATCTTCGTCTCTGAATCAGAAACCGCCATCCAAACAGGCCAAACTAAGTCTGCTTATATAAAAATTATCTTAGAAACGCATGCCTCACTCACCTTTTGTTTTTAGAAGTGGATTACGAGATCATAAATGTCAGGACTAATATTGAAAAAGCCGCAGAAGCAAAGAAAAACAAAGAAGAAAGAGATGCTCATTCCAATCTTATAAAAACTGATGCGCAAGACAAGTGGATTTCATCATTTATTTAAAAACGAATTCTCCAATAAAAATTAAAAATCAGTTTTATTTGTGAAGTTTGCCAGTTATCTTGCCTAGTTATGCAATTGATCGTCAGCTACACAACCCTAGGTTTTTAACGATTTGCAATTATTCCAATTCGCAATCGCTCTAAAACGGTATGTCGTCAAAACTTTGCCTTGCATTTGAAATTATACGTTTAAAAAAATTTGTTTCATTTTTTTCCAATTGCCTTGTATTGAGTTTTGAATGAAAAGTATGAAACAAAATTATCACAATTAAGGTGGTACTAATCATTTTTATCTTTCTTTTGTGAACAATTAATAGTTATCATGTGCCATTATTTGTTATCCAAACATTTTTATTCGATTTCGTTCCCATTTTTTGTAATTTTTTATTGCTTTTATTGATCAATGCCAAGTTTTAGAAAGCATTTCAAAGTATAGTCAAGTCTCGATACAAGATACACCCCCGGACCGGCCAGGTGTATCTTATATCGAAATGTATCTTATATCGATAGTCATTTAGTCTCAAAACAGGCAGCTGTATCTTATAAGGAGTTTATTTAATACGATGGACGACTCTTGCCTTGCGTTTGTGTGGATGTCGAACAAAAGTGAAGCCACTTATACGCGAGTGTTTCAAGAAATATTTTCCTTGCCTTGCGAGCGTTACAATGTTAAGATGTACATGTCAGGTAAAAAGCGTGCTTTAAGTTTCCTGTACTTATAACTTTCATATAGACTTCGAGCGAGCTCCATCAAGTGTCATGTCTAACATCTTTGCTGATGCCGAGCTAATCAAATGCGTGTTTCATCTCTCTCAATCAAATCGCAAATGGGCTCACAAGCATGGAATGGCTAATTTTTACAAGAATGAGTATCTAATGACTTGGATTGTTCTTTTTTCAAAGCTAGCATATCTGCCTAAACGAGATGTGATTCATGGTTATCTTGCGTTAGTGGAGGCTTTCGCTGGACTGGTCAGGGAACGAATTCCAACATCATTGGATCAAAGTCGAGCAGCAGGTTTGTTTTTATTCTATTATTACGCCAGTTTCACCATGGCCTTATTTTTGAGCATTCATGGAGTATTTCTGCAAAACTTATCTGGTCCGGGGAATCGGTGCTCAAATTCGGCCCGCAGTCTTTCCTATTCATGTGTGGAATGTAAATAAGCCTATTAGAAGTCAGCTCCCGGCAACCAACAATGCAGTGGAATCATGGAACAGAGAGTACAAGGCTCATTTCGCAGAAAGAGGAAAGCCCGACAGAAGCAGAGTTATCCAGTTTCAAGTAGAGGAGGAAGAAGCTGTCCGACATGCAATCGAACGGTGCTTTAATTGCATTGGTGGTGAAAATGACTGAGTTTTTCAAGGCACGAAGACAATCCAGAAAAGGAATCCCGATTGGTACGACCAAATCAACGTCAACTAGAGCAAATGATTCATGAATTATGAATGATTCATGAATGATTCATGAATCATGCATTGGTGATGGAATGGGAAGAAAACTCAGCAGAAACAGTTCAAAATGGTGATCAATTGATGAAATTCCTCCGCTCTGTTCAAAAACCTGTATGCGAAGGTTTCACGCTGATTTGTATGACGTGGAAGAAAGCGATGAAAGTGATCTTGAGTTAGAAGAATAGGTGTAATTTGGTTGTTAGGACGTTGTTATTGAGTTGAATAAAGTAAAAGTTTGTTTGTTTTGCGCTATGTCTGTTACATGATAGTTAAATGGTCTGCTGCTCATTGTAAGTGGACTGTTTTTAAATTATTATAAAAAAAATCAGACAAAAATCAATAACTTAAGAAATTGCTAAAATGTCCACGGACAAATAGCATAATTTTACAAAATGTCCACGGACAAATAGCATAATTTTACAAAATGTCCGAAGACACAAATTGCACAAATTATACAAAATGTCCGTGGTCAAAATGCGCAAATTTTACAAACCGGTTGCCCTAGCAGCACTCCCAGTCCATCTACCTTTTGCTAGTCAGCTAGAAGCCTTAGGAACGAAATTAGAGCGAGGTGAGTAATTTCGATCCTCCTCTAGAGGGGCAGTTATTAGAGGAGAGGAGAAATTACAGGAACTACGGTATTTCAAATTATTCACTGCATTAATTAGGTATCGTAAAATCGCGGTTTGTCTGCAAACGATTGCTTCAAAAGTTTTGTTTAAATTAGTTATAAAAAACTCACTGGAGGGCAAGGAAATGCTTAAGTAGCGACAATTTTCCTGATTAGTAAAAGTTTTGTTTAAATTATTTTTTATGTCATCTAAATTTTTAAAGAAAACTTGATTATAATAACGTAGACTTCGTTTTTATCTCTATCAAGTAAAATCGCAACATGTAAGGTCACTTTGTGAGACTAAAAGGATAGCTTATTATCCTTGAGGGTGGCTTTTAATGGCTTATTAGAAAAATACGGTAGCTTGATTTTTAGTGAAATCAAAGAAAATTACCCTTTTAAGAGATTTGAAAATTTAAACGTTTTTTCATGTTTCAGCTCATACTTTTTCCTTGCCTTGAACATTTTGTTGCAAGCTTGTTTACAAACTAAAAGCAGGAATCTAGAATTGAGTTATTTTTTGTTATACAGCATTTATGTTCTAACGTTTACAGCTTTTCATTTATTTTTCACTCTCTCCTTTCTTGAAAAAAAAGTGCGCTTTTTTGGCCCTTTTTTGATTCTTTTGCCTAGCTATTGTCCAAGCAAGCCTGTTTGAGTAAGTTTCATTTTTTTTCGCTTTTGAAAGCCATTTTATTAAGGGTGGATGTAGTATCTTCGCCAGCTCGCGAATCAATTTTGACATCGCATCACACTGACATTTCAATTGTTGCGAGAATCCTGGATTTAAGTTCCCAATAATGATTCAGACTTTGGCACTGATAGATGGCCTGTGATTACTCCTGGCTCAGAGTTTGTTAATTAACTTTCCCGTAAGACCTTTGAGGGTCCTCTATAAAAAATTGTAAAATAGAGTGGTAAAAGTGACAAAAAAAGTTTTCGAACAGTCTATTAAATGTTAATTTAAACCAATATATGAAAATATGCATACCGTATTTCCTCTAATAAGAGCCCATGGGCACTTATTTTTCAAACAACCAAAAATCTGAAAATTTTGGGGTTTTTTTTATCTCAAGATTTTTGAATGAAATTTCAAAATGTAAAAAGCGGAGTCGGTAGAACTCGTGGGAATTAAGAAAATGCATTAAACAGCTTTGCGAAAAATTCTTTCCTGACTGAGATACAGGTCTTCAAAGTTAAGGGTGGGTGCTTATTAGAGCATGGGTGCTTATTAGAGGAAATACGGTACTTTATAGCTTTGTTTAGAAGATAACAATTTGGACCTGTTAACATTTTTAAAAACGAAAAACTCAAAGTCTGATATTTTATTCATTAATCTCAAAAAAATCTATTAAATTTTTGCGCATAGACCGGTGAAACCCACTAAAAAATCTTTCGAGGGCAGGCGGGAACAAACTTGATAGGGGTGATGGTTTATCGAGAGTCATAATTTACTAAATTTTACTTTTTTGTATCAATTTTTTTTCTTTTTTGCGCTAAAGTACACTATTTGGGGTGGCCTAAAATTGCGTTTTTTTGAAGGTCTAAGTATTTTTTAGGCCATGAAGACGATCGAAACGGCGAAAAAAGTGTGGGAAAGACATTTTTCGAAAACAAAAAATTTTCGTTTGCCTTGGTCCCCGTTATGGTTTCGGTCATTTTTTGGCGTGCCTATAAAAGATAAATTAGAGAAATGGTCAATGAACTATTTGATAAAAAAAGACATTTGGTCAAATAAGGGTTTGCTTAAATAACATATTTGATCAAAGTCTTATTTGAGTTTTAAATTGTTTGGTCAATCGTATATTTGCTCCCGTACCTGTTTTACAAAAGAACATTTAGTCTAATTACTCTTTTGGTCAAAAGTCTACAAATAAAAATTCATTATGTATTTTAAGGCTGTTTGCTGTATTTTTGCACAGCCTTCTGTTGGACATGCTGACATACCGTATTTCCTCTAATAGAGCCCCCGGGGGCTTTATTTTTGATGCCTGAGTAACGGTAAATTTGGAATTCGATTCGAGATTTTTGCTCAACTAAAATCTGAAAAGTGCAATCGGTAGAGTCGTGAGCAGAAAACGCGTAAAACAGCTTTGCAAAAAATTGACTCTGGCTGAGATATAGGTCCTCAAAGTTAAATTTATTATAGGGGGCTCTATTAGAGGGGGGCTCCCTATTAGAGGAAATACGGTAACACAACCTGGGATAAAATTTTAGATACATTTTTGTCCCATAATACCAAAAATGCTAGACCACACTTCTTTATGCACCTGTCGAGTGATTACATAATCACGTCAAAATTCATCTTTTATTAAGAATGAACATAATGAACAACTATGAACACAAAAAATTAACAGTCTTCTAGCCGTGTAAATAATGCGTGCTCAGTTAAATACTGCAGAATGGAATTTTGTTGTAGGTCAATGCCTTTTCTTCTGCAATTTTGCTTTTGTCGCTGCTGCTCAGTTTTAATTAATTCTGTTCGAAGGATACAAGCTTGATTCTGCTGGAGACTGCATTTCTTTTTGATTTTGTCCCAACCACTTCCAAAACTTTGGCTTATTGCCATCCTCTGTTTTTATTGCTCCTTGAAGAGATCGATGCCAGGCCTCCAGCAAATTTGTTGTCTTTATTCATCACAAATAACGAAAGGCAGTGCGTTGGGATCATTATTGGAGAGCACAATCACGTATCAGAAGCGTTTTATCGAGAAAAAAGGGAGATATACCTTCGCACAGCTCAACTAGCTTGACAGAACGCAGTAGGTGTCTTTCTCATTTGGTCACTTAGGCGGGTTATATTTAGGGGAAAGCTCGAAAAATTTATACAGAAGTTACCCTAGATGCCTCGAATGAAGCCGCTGCAAATGTCGATCAGCTCAATATCGCTTGTTGCGTCTATTAGCATCAGAAGGTGCACAAACCAATTGTTGCATGTCAAAGCATTTTAGAAACTCGACGACAGTCCGAATATTAGCTGCTTGCCAGAAGAAATGGCCATTCCACCCGACTTGAAGCAGTACAAAAATCAACAGTTCATCTACTTTGACAACGGACCAAAACTTCGGCGAATAATTATTTTTTCAGCTCCTTCATTGCTCGAGGTATACTGATTTTATTTGGGGTTTTCAGCTGAGCGTATTTATAATGCTTGAGAACTGCAGAATATTGGGGATTAGATGGAACATTCAGGTTCGTGCCGAAAGGGTGGTATCAACTTCTCACAGTCCATGCCAAAGTGGGTAAAACTTTCGTGCCTTGTCTTCATGCACTGCTACCGAAAAAGTCGAGAGGGACGTATAGTCAGCTGTTTTCTGCTATCAAAAGCTATTTTTGAGAATTCGGCATTTCAAAATGGAGTGTCAACCACTTCCATAATTTTTACAAGCCAACTTTCTTTTGCTTAGAAATCCATGAAATTAAATTCACACAAACAACTATTATACCGTATTCTCTCTATTAGTTCCACACTCTCTGATAAACCCACACTCTCTAATAATCCCACACCCTTGAGGTTGATTGAAAAATAATCCCACACTCTCTAATAAACCCACAGTCTCTAATAATCCCACAGTCTTTAAAAATCACACAGTAGAAAAAATCGAGTTCAAAATCTGAATTCTTGGTGTTCTGTCAATCTATTGGGCTTTGCCCATGCAGGTTAGAATTCGGTCGACTGCGCCAATTGTAATAACATTAAAAACAGTTGCCTCGCTATTTTTATCCAAAACATTCAGCTCTCTTCCAGATGTCAAGCGTCCATGAAGAAAGTTCAGATGAAGAGAGTGACAGTCCATCTCGGAAGCACAAGAGCTACAGCGCGGAGTTCAAGCTCAAGGTGATCCAATCGGCTCTCGCGGGATCAAAGAACTTAGCCAGTAAGCACTATGGAATCAATCGCAGGCTCGTCTACAACTGGATGGATAAGGAAGAGGAGATCCGCAAGCAAGCGTTAGGCTCTAAAAACTCTTAAGTATTTGCATTATCCTCTTCCTTTTAGGTCAACTTCCAAACACGCTAAGCGTCTATCAGGCGGAGGAAGATCTGTGAAGCACGAGCATCTTGACAAGGAGCTGGCAAAGTGGGTCCGGAGGAATAGGTGCGCCAAGAAGAAGGTTTCCCGACGGATGATCCAGCGCCAGGCGAAGAAGGAGTTCGAGCATTTCGACCAGGAGTTCAGGGTAAAGTTGAAGCATTATTTATTTATTTGAATGATTAAAAATTTTTGATCAATTAAGGCTAGTGAAGGATGGCTACAGAAGTTCATGAAGAGGCACAACTTTGCTTCACGCCGAGGGACTACCGTCTGTCAGAAACCGCCTCTCGAATACTCTTCAAAAATTGTCCAGTTCATCAAGTACGTGGCCAAGATAAGGGAGGAACACGAATATGATCACATCTACGCCTGCGATGAGACTGCGGTTTGGCTTGATGCGAGCGGTGGGAAGACTGTTGAAGAGCGTGGAGTTAAAGAGGTAGGCTTTACAATTGTTGGCCGTTATTGAAACTATTTTTAGGTTCCAATCCTTACAACAGGGCACGACAAGGCTAGGATCACTGTGATGCTGACAGCGAGAAGCGATGGCAAGAAGTTAAAACCAATGGTGCTGCTTCCACGAGTGCGTCCCGACAAAAACATCATCAAACAGTTTGGTCAGCAGTTGCTTGTGTGGGCGGGCAAGATCTGGATGGACGATTCTCGTACTGCCGAATTCCTCAATCGCGTAATGGGCCAGCCGATGTTCGAAAAAAGACTGCTCGTTTGGGATGCTTTCAGATGTCACACCAGCGAAGCGACGAAAAAAGTTCTGCGTGATCTCGATATCCACACAGCTGTCATCCCCGGTGGTTGTACGAAGTTTATTCAGGTGAAGTTTGTTACACGCTCTTAGATTCATTTAATACTACTTCATTAGGTTCCGGATGTCTGCTGGAATGCTCCATTCAAGGCCCACATCAGAAGCTACTATGAGACTTGGATCAGCAACGGCGATCGAATGACCTTCACGACTGGCGGCAATCCGAGGGCTCCTTCTATGAAAGTGTACTTGGACTGGATTGTGCGCGCTTGGGAAACTCTATCAAAGAATATGATCATCAATTCGTTCAAGGGTAAATCCATTTTAGCTTTACAAGCTCATAATTTTTTTAGTATGTGGTCTCACTAATGCTAGCGATGGAAGCGAAGATGATTTCATCCACTGCTTCAAGGCGCACGGCCCTATCCCAGAAGGCTTGGAGATGCTGAAAGAAGAGCGGGCCAAAGAAAATGCGCCAGAGCAGTCAGAAGAAGAAGATATGGAAGAAGACTTCGCTAACGGCTACCTGAGCGCAGAGGATGAAGTTATTGAGAATGGGGATTTGTTTTAGTTGTGATGTGTTGTTTTGAAGAGGATAAATAATATTTGGTCTGATTTGTTTGTTTCATGATTTCTAGGAGCAAGAGATGATTGAGAAATAATCCCACACTCTCTAATAAACCCACACTCTCTAATAATCCCACACCCTTGAGGTCGATTGAAAAATAATCCCACATGTGCAACTAATAGAGAGAATACGGTATACTGCTAGAGAGTTTAGATTCTGCGTTTTCTAATGATTCATAACATTAAGGAGATAAAGATACTTATTGACAAACTGCAACCCCAATTTTAGAAAATTTGTTGTTATCAAAATCACCTAATTTTACAAAAATTGATTTATTAACGACAGCTCACTGAACTATGCCATACAGCATGAGAAAGCCTAAAATTTTAGCTTTCAAATAGTGTATAAATTGGTTGCGAGAGATGGTAAAACCAGGGCCTAAACCGGAGAAAGTGGGGGGAGGAAGGTGTGTTGGGAGAGGCCTAAACCGGAGAAGTACCAGAAATCACTGTCAAATTTCAAGCTCCGCTCGAGGCAATAAATATTTAAAGGCTGAAATTGAAGCCACTTTTCAAATTATGTGTTTACCTCCACAAATCGTAAAAACGAGTATTTCTCAGTGTTTTGCAATCGTAAATCTAATTTTTCTGTTTAACATGAATTAGTTATAAAAAAACTCACTGGAGGGCAAAAAAATGCTTAAGTAGCGACAATTTTCCTGATTAGTAATAGTTTTGTTTAAATTATTTTTTATGTCATCTAAATTTTTTAAAGAAAACACTTGATTATAATAACGTAGACTTCGTTTTTATCTCTATCAAGTAAGATCGCAACATGTAAGGTCACTCTGGTGTGAGACTAAAAAGGATAGCTTATTATCCTTGAGAGGTCGGCTTTAAAATCGGCTTTAAATAATTTCTTAGATCAAAAAGCAGTTTCACATGCAAGTCTACCATGCTGAACACGAATCTGGTGTCAGAATTGTGGTTTTTGTTACTGGTTGCTCAGTTTTTTGGAGTGTAAATTACTCTCAATCACTGATTGCCCAACTTCTAGTGGTCATTTGACTATGGTTCCAACCCCTTTCGCAGCCAGTTAATACAATTTTTGAAAGCTGAGATTCTAAGCTTTCTTATACTGTATAAAATGAATTGTCGTAAAAAATATTATTTTTTGAAAGAATAGCTAATATTGAAAACAATAATTTGTTTAACATCGGGATTAAAATGTGTGAATAACTGTGCTTATCTCCACAATGTTATACCTCATTAGAAAGCGCAGAATCTCAGCTCTTCAACAGTGTATAATAATTGTTTGTGTAAAGATAAATTCATGTATTTCTAAGCAAAAGAAAGTTGGCTCAAAAAATTTTAAAAGTAGTTGACACTTCATTTTGAAAACCAAATACTCAAAAATGGTATATGAAAACGCAAGTGCTCAGCATGGTTGAATTAGGGTAATTAGTGTCGAATCTATGCAACCCGATTTTCAACCCGCTGTCGGCAACCTACTATTGGCCGAGGTCCATTCCATCCTACAAACAATCACTCTTAAATGGGCATGCTCGTCGCCGATGGGAATATTTTGGAAGGCGGGTACCAGTGTAATTCAAACAAAAATTAAAATGTCACATTTTAGTAAATGTCAAATAAGAATGAATGCTTCCTATCGGAATCGAACCGATGACCGACTTCCGCAGCCTGTCGCCGCTTTACCACTGAACCACAGATAGGTCAGATAATTAAAGAAAAAAGACAAAACAAATACAGAAGAAAGATTTGGAGCAAAAAGAGTAAATTTGGTACAAAAAAGTATCGCCCATTTTTTGAAAATAAATTTTTGAACTTTTTAGAATAGTTGTTAAACTTTTATCAGATATTAAAGTTGATTAACAATTTACCAATAGCTAAAAATGGCTTAAAAGCTGAACTTTGATCAATTTTCGTAAGAGCTAAGTTAAGAAGGCTTTTATATTATTCTTAAAGCTATGACTGAAGAAGAAATTATTGGCCTATGAACCACCTTTTTCTTTGTTTATTATACAATTGTGAGGAAATCATTATTTTTTTGATTTTAGTGTGAGATGCATCCAGAGTTGTGTCGAAATTGTGAAAAAAGACAATGAGAACAGCACTATGGGTTGCAAGTATAAAAAATTTACAAGCTTTTCACTTGCACAACTCTTTTAACTTTAGAACTCTTTCGCAGTTGCAACAGTGCTTCATGGCTTGCTCAGATGGAAAGTTTCCTAAGTACTTGCGCTACCACCTCTCTAAGTTTGATTCTGAATATTGTCAAGGCACTGGAGAAGAGGACGGATTTCAAAGTAAAGTTTGCTACTTTTTATTTGTGTCAAAAACTGGCATTTAAGCTTTGGCCACTCAAATAAGACATTGTGAGAAACGCCTTCACAACTCGAAGGGAGAATATGTAAACCCGTGTGTTTCTCACTTTAGCAATTTCACAAAAGATTAAGGTGTTGACCAAGCTGTGGGAAGATTGTGAAGCCCTCCTGCGTCCTGAAAGTCTTGCGGAATATTGCTTGTTAGTGTATTGTTTTATAAAGAGAAAAGCAATTAACTATAACTTAGGGTGCTTCAAAAGTGCTTCTTTGACCGCAAGTTTAGCTCGCTGAAATATCACTGCTCTGCCGATGTGAGTGACTTCTACGAGTTTGAGATCAAAAGCACTTTTGCCATTCGCCACAATATTTTTGGGTCAAGCCGTGTCACACCTAAGGGGTTTGTGTAGTTTCTATTAAGTTTCATAATTCATAATATTTTAGCGTAAAACCTTAAAGCAACCTTTTTTACTAATTTCTTGTAATGAAAATATCGTAATTATACACTTATATGTATAATTTAAAAAAACACAAAAAAATCAAAAAGTTAAAACTTCCAACAAGGGAGAGACCCTGACTGTGACCTTGGGATTTTTCGATAAATTTTTATGCGGGTATCTTGTAGAGTGTACCCAAGTTCCTTACAAATCTGGCTCCCCAGCTCTCAAAGCCAAAAACATTTTTAGGAATGGCCCATAGTCCATGGGTCAGTTAAGAGAAACCATGATATAAAGATATTAAGAAAAACCATGATAGGTATCGAGTTGTTTTTAGAACTTTGAGAGACCCTTGTACCACTTTGTGGACGTTCAGAGCTGGGGAGTCAGATTCATAAAGAACTTGGGTACGCTCTACAAAAATACCCGCAAAAAAATTTATCGAAAAATCCCCAGGTCACAGTCAGGGTCCCTCCCTTGTAAGTTTTAAATTAAGTTAAGGGGAACGTAAAGCAAAATTTTAAAATAAATTACATTTGGCTAAATAAAGTACAATTGGTTTTTTGTTGAAAAGTAACATTATATCCAGCGCCTACTGATTTTCCAGCACCAAACATTTTGACGTGAAATCTCAAAAATTCTAAAGATTTGGGATCTCAAAAAACCTTTCAATAAAGTGCATTTACGTAGCCTGTCTAAGTATCAAGTGTGAGTATATATTTGGCGTAATTTTTTGACTCTGATATTTAAGACATTCGAAAATGTTAATTATTCAGTATTTGTTCAGGTGCTCTCAAATGTATGATGTCCCGAGCAGCTAGAGAAGTCCACTACAGACAAAGCAGATGAAAAAAAAACTTGATAATATAAACATAAGCATGATATTTCATTTAGATTTTATAATGAGATTTGTCTGCTATTATGATCAGGGTACACAGATTTATAAAAGCACGCTTTCCACCCTGCTATTTATTCTTTATTATATGATTAATACTTTTTTAATAGCAATATTGATGCTGTTTATTAGATTAATTTCCAGATAATAGAAATGCAATTAAATTCAGATAGTACTAGCCGAAAAAACTAATCTTTGCTACTTTCGCATGCCCCTGTACTTTTCTAAAAGTTACTATCATTCAATGCTTAAAATTATAGGTTCTTTTAGCCTGGACACGTAATTTGACTCAAGCTGGTCGCCGGGTATCTGGGCTTTTAGACCTGGGTATGCGGTCCGGATAATTTTTCCAAAAAATCGGGTATACGGGTATCCAAACAGGTAGGATACTCGCCTGGGTGCTGCCCTAATAAAAAGCCACCTTACAAAGGTTTCCTTTATTATTATTATATTCGATTAGTCTGCCAAGTATTATCTAGTGCTTTGAAATAAATATCTGCATGCTCTATCGTTTTTCCAATTAATGAAGTTCCATTCATTGCTAGTGGAGATTCGTTAGCAATGTTGTTTTCTTTTATCTTAAAATATTTTTTAGATATTTTTAAAATGTGTTTTGCCTTGCGATTCAGAGTTGGATGGCAACTAAAATATTTCACCTTGACTAAATTTTAAATACAAAATACAACTAACTAAATAATTGCTAATTGGATTATGAAATTGATAAGCGCATTGCTTATACCATTAGATGCCTTAATTATATTATACCAATTAATCGTTATATACGGCACATAAAATACTAATAAAGTAAGACTGCTGTTGATAATTGCCATCAAAAAAGTTCATAAATAAAACTGGTAACAGCTGTCGGCTTGTTCGGATATTTTCAGACAACTGAAAATTTCAGGTCTATTTAATTTAAATTAATTTTAATTTTTTCATTAAAAAAAGTTAGGGTGTATTTCAATTTTTTTGGAAACGTACTTTTTTCAAAAAAAAAAGAGCTAAGAGTCTGGTGTTAAAATGTATATCTCAGCTACAAAACGAGCTATCAACAAGTGCATTGCGAGAAATGTAAAGGGCCAAAATGGCACGGACAAGCTCAGTACTCAGTGGTTTTCTAAAAAAATTTTTGCATGAAATTTCGACTTCAGACCCAATTTAGAGCAACCAATAGATTCAGAGAAGTGTAAAGGGTCAAAAATGGCCTGGAAAAGCTCAGTACAGTCGACTCTCGCTAACCCGCCACTTCCCTAACCCGCCACTTTCGATAAGCCGCCACCTTGAGTCCGTTTGGTTGGCCGACTGAGAAAGCAAAGAAACTTTATACCCGCTTACGCGCCACCTTGCTAACCCGCCACCCCCGAGTGAGTCCGCACTGAGAAAATGTCTCTCGATAACCCGCCACCCCTCAAGTTCTGCTAACATTTAGCTAAAAAAATTAAAAAAGGTCAATAATTTGCAATTCCGACATGCCGACTTCTAAACTGACAATGAGCCATTGTAGAAGAAGAATAAGACGAAGCTGTGGATGATCTCCTCCTTGCCTGGGCCTTGCACATCGATGACGAAGTGGTCACGGGTTTGCTTTTACCTTTAGATTTTAATGATACGCCTGAATTCTGAATGAAATCGTGGAAGAGGTGACAACAGAAGACAACCACATGGCCTAAAATGAGAGTATGAACACTAAAGAAGAAGATGTCGACTCAATTAAGCCGCCAATCACAAGTATGGATTTCTGAAAGCCATGAAAATTAATCGTTGCTACAAAGAAAAGAACTTTGTCGATCCGACCATTCTCAATCACAGTGACGCCCTGTCGAAGCTTTCTACCAACTCAGAAGCCCATCGATTATTTTGTTTGATTGAAATTATTACATTATTGCTATTTATCTGAATAAATTGAAAACTTTCGATAACCCGTCCCCTTAGTCATGATTTGAAAGTCTTTTCTTGCTAACCCGCCACCTAATGCCGGTCCTTAGGGTGGCGGGTTACCGAGAGTAGACTGTACTCAGTAATTTTCAGGGTAAATTTTTGCATGAAATTTTGACTTCAAACCAGGGCTGTGCACGGGCTGAGTGAAGGGTGTCAGCCCGAGCCCGGCCCGAAAAACTCGAAAATTTCTCAAGTACTGATTCACGAATTTTTTTTCTCAAAATAAAAATTTTCATGTTATTGTTTTTATAACAAATTTTGATGTTTAAATGTACCAAACAAATACTTCTTCCAGCCTTTTATTCACTTAAATATATTCTTACTGTGTTCAGCAGCTTGAATGCGTAAACACATTTAGCCAATTTCTTTTTTGTTATAGCGGTTGTTGTGAAAAGGGCAGCCGCTCAGTGCTAACCTAGTTTGATTCTTATCGATTTATACTTGTTTTTATGCTTATCATAATTGTTTTTATTGCAAAAAAAACATGTATTTGTTTTGAAAAAATTAATTATAGGAATAAAATATTGATAAGAAAAATTTAAATTCAGAAATTTCCGGTTACATTAGATAGATCGGTCCGACCGGCCGGGCCGCGGGCCTAAAATTTCTAGGACCGGCCCGTGCACAGCCCTGCTTCAAACATAATTTTCACCAAGTTTTTGTAGAAACTTGGTATTGGTGTTTTCAGGTGCGGAAGAAGAGGGGTATTAAGATAGTGATACCCAGGTGTTGTTACTCAGGTGAGAAGCACCCATGTAAGGAGTACAAAGAAGGGGTTACACAGGTGGGGATACTCAAAGAGGAGGGCACCCATGAGGGGGATGCCAAGGTGGGGGTACTCAGGAAGTGGGTACTCAGAAGGGGAGTTCCCAAGCGGGTAGACTTAGATGAAGTTACAGAGGTGGAGTGACTGAGATAGTGCTAGGTTGCGGTAACAAAATATGATACAAAATAGTACCCATGTGGTTGTACTCAGGTAGTGGTACTGTCTATAGTGATAGCCAGGTAGTATTACTTAGGTGTTGGTACTGAAATAAGCTTTCATGGGGCATTTAAGTCGAGATTTTGCGGTGTGGACATGCCGCGAATGCTGCTGGCGCTTTTCTATTTCTGTATTACACAGGGCTCTCGTTGAGAATTTTTTAAGTAGAGTACATTTTGTCAGATAAAAGTACACTTTAGTCAGTTTTTCGTCCAAAAGTGACATTAAATTTTAAATACCAAAAAAAAAGAATTCAAATCTCAAAAATTTTAAAAATTTGGGATTCGAAATAAAGTACAAATCTTTAAATAAAGTACAAACAAAAGCCATGATACCAAATTAATATCCCTAATAGGACAAAAAATCAAAAATGTTTACCTGATATCTTTCGGTCAGATTGTGAGTATTGTGAACAAATCTTTTATTTTCGTAAAATTTTCCGTTGAAATAGAGCAAAACAAGGAGTATCTTAATATCAATATGTTAATAAAATTTTGAAAAAGTCTTTTACATGTAAATAAAAAAACTTTAAGTTTTTTTGCAAAAAGAAGTGCAAAAAGCTAGGATATAGTAGCTAGGATATAGTTGTTTATCTTTTTTCAAGTTTTTTGAAATACAAAAAGTTCGGTTTGTAATGCAATAAAATATTTTTATTATTATTACAGGGTGGTTCAAAAGTACTGTAGCATTTTGTAAAAACAATTAAAATCAATTTTTCAAAGCAATTTTTGAACGTAATCCCTTTTTAATTCACACATCTGCAACTTTTTTTATAGAACTATCTTTGCTACTTAATATGTATTCGGATATTTTAAAGAGGGCTACCCAGAACCTTTGGGGCCCCCACTCGCCAGAACCCTAGGAATCCCAGCCATTCTTTTGCGCATTATTTTATGCCCAAAAAGATCTTTATTTTTAGTTTTTCACTTATTTTTAACTTTTTTTCTGTCCGCTTTGATTTTCCGTTTTTCGCATCATTTCCCACCATATCTTTTTTATTGCACCACTCGCCAGAACCCTAAGGGTCCCACTCGCAAGAACCCTAGGGGTCCCAGCCATTCTTTTGCGTGTTATTTCTTGTCCAAAAAATCTTCATTTTCAGTTTTCAATTATTTTTAACGTTTCTGTCCACCCCACTTACCAGAAGCCCTATAGTTCTGGAGAGTGGGACCCCTAGGGTTCTGGCAAGTGGGGCCCCAAAAGTTCTGTTGCTCTGTAAAGAGTATAAGTTCTCTAAGGATTGAGACTCTTCCCAAACCCAGCAAGTATCATAACAGAAAAACTTGATAGTGTAAGCAGAATAATATATGGTTATTTACAAAAAAATATACACTCCGGAGATTTCCGAAAATTTTGGAAATCGGCCAGGCGAGAGGTTACGTACACCAACTTTTTTTCGTGCTGCAGTACTTTTGAACCACCCTGTATATACACATTCGAAACTTACTAATAAAGGGATCGAGTTCAAAAAAATAAAGAAAGAAATTATCACAAAAGCTGTAACTGTATTTCGTGATGCTGGCTCAATCTGTGTATATAAAAATATGGCGGCTAAAATAATCTAAAATAAGAACAATTTTAATTTTTAAATTTTGAAAAAGTTACTGATAGACAGGGTTGTAACCTCAAAATTTAAAAAATAAAGACATTTTGACCGTAAATTTATGAGAAATTGTCTGCATACGCAAGAAAAACGAGGTAATTTACTTTCACAACACAAAATCTGAGGTTTTCTTTTTTTGCGTTTACACTGAGATTCAGAACTCGAAAGAAAAAGCAGGGGTAATTTTTTTTGCTCGCTACCGTATAAGGACTTGTTGTGTCAACCCCACAGTTATCTTTGGCAGTTTAATTCTTCACAATATCAAATTCTACAATTTCATGTCTTCCAGAAAAGCTTTTCACATCAGTTTTTTCGAACTTGGTATTGTGAAGAATCACACTGCCAAAAAATCAAATTTGAGCAAAGATAACGGTGGGGTTGACAGGAGCAAAAAATCCCGCTCAAACGCAATAAATTTCAAAAATATGGGTGGGGAGGGAACAAACAGCACAAGTACCCGAAATAATAGTAGCTGGTGCGGTGGTTATGAGGAACATTTAAGTAAATCTTTTAAAATCTTCATTAAGGGTCAAAGGGTACTTCTGCAGATGAATTTTGTGTGATAGCAGCAAAAAAACCCGCTCAAACGCAATAAATTTCAAAAATATGGGTGGGGGTCTACAAACAGCAGAAGTACCCAAGTCCTTATATATCAATTTTACGCAACGGCTATCTAAAAGTTTCTACCCTGAAAAATGTTCCCTATTCTTACATGAATGATTACACCCTGTATTCGTTTCTATGTATCATTTCAAAGCGGACATTAAGCAAAGTCGTTGTTGTATCTCCACATTTTGCAAATGCCCGTTGCAGTCTTGAAAATGATCTTTTTTTAAATTAAAAAAAAATATCTTTATTTTTTATTTTTAATAACGGCAAGTAAAGTATTGAAGTAATTGCTAAGTATCGTAAAGTATTAAAGTAATTGCTATTATGTGAGTGTGCCGTTTTTATCTTTTATTGTAGTAGTTCACATGGATGTGATTCTTGATATTACGTATACATTGTGACGGTCGACTATGTAAGTTCACACACATTAGAAAGAGCATTGAAAAGACGTTTTATGTAATCATGCAGAAGTCAATAAGAAACCTTGTTACTCTTATTTTTTGGCAAAAATTTCTGGCTGGAATTCGTTATACCACATCCTACCAAAAGTTGATTTTGACCACTTATTCGTGCTTTTCAGGTCGTAATTAGTCGAAAAAACATGTTTTTGGGATTGGGAAAGACATTTGCAAAAAAATTTTTCTGCAAAAATTTTGACATTTTTTTGAAAATTTTCATTTGTAACCAAAATTTACCAATATCAAAAGAAGACCCGATCAAATTTATTTATTCCTAACATCACAACCCTAAGGCTAAGCTGAAAATTTATGAAAATTTTCAAAAAAATGTCAAAATTTTTGCCGAAAAATTTTTTTTGCAAATGTCTTTCCCAATCCCAAAAACATGTTTTTTCGACTAATTACGACCTGAAAAGCACGAATAAGTGGTCAAAATCAACTTTTGGTAAGATGTGGTATAACGAAGTTTAGCCAAATTTCTTTCCGGTTCATCGTGCTGCCCGACTCATTCTGAACAACTTTAATTCTGGTCGATGCATTTTTTAGATTAAAAATTTTCGAATAGGCGACTTCTTAAATTTGCTAAAAAAGTGAGTATTTTTTTTAATTTTGAGTGCTTGTAAAAGTTTTTCTTTTACTCAATTTTAAGAAATCCAAGTTTTGCCTTGGTCCCCTTTATGTACTTATTTTTTAAAACCACAAGGAGGACCAAGGCAAAACTCGGATTTTTTGATGACATCACTTAATTTTTCTGATGACACTTCTATGAGTAAATTGACCATGCTGAGCAGGAATATGGCCTCAGAATTGGCAAATTGTAATAAAAACTAAATTTTCCTGATAAATTTTTCAAAAAGTCCAAATTTCACAGCCACTACTTAACTTCATTTGGCCATCGTTGGTTTTTGCCCGCATTTTCGCCCCACCTTGTAGTTAATTAAAGTAAAAAACTATACCGTTAAATATACAGAAATAACACCAAAATAAGGTCTTTTCCATTGTTCATAAGTTTTTGCTGCCAAAGTAGCAATAATCCTCTCAACAATTAAAAAGATCCAAATGTAACTTCGGCTAGCTGAAGTAAACCATTGAGCCAATTCTATTGGCATCGATAAGCATCCAGACAGTTCGGTGCAGAATATTATAAGTGTAAGACTTGATATTCTAGCCAAAGCATACAGAACAACTATAACACAGTAAAATAGGAGCAAAATTTTCAGATTTATATGCAACACAGATGTAGTAGTTATTAAACAGAAAGTGATCACACTTAGCGGAACTAGAAACACATTGACTAAAAACTCCATAAGTTCTTCAATCAAGCATAACAACATTAATAAGTACATCTAAAAACATTGGAATTTTGATTAAATTTTTATTATTTCAGCTATTTAGTTCTTTACATACATTATATTTCTAAATTTCGAAAAACATAGGTCGACTTATATGTCTAAATTTTTTATTGGTATTTTATCGAAATTTATATTTTTTGCTCGGGGTTTTTTGTTATTGGCCCACAATTATGTGATTCTCTATGTGAATAATTCTCTAAACCACAATAGTGACCAGGACCCGTAGCAAATATCGATTTAGAGTCTAAATATTTAGTTACTAAATAAAAGTGGCAATCGGTAGCAAATATAGAATTCCAAACTCTAAATATTTAGTGGTAGCAAGTATCGAATTAGAGTATTTTAGTCAGAGTTTGGAATGCGAAATTCTAAATATTCAGTGGTAGATAATATAAGAATCTAACTTTTTTTTCTTTTATTAATTTCCAATCACCTATATTGCCAATACTGCCTATTCTTTATACTTTATTCAATACTTCTAACTAAACCCCTAACAATATGGATGGCAACAGCGGGAAGTGTCATACAAAATACTCTCCCACAATTCTATTCCTTTCTTCGATTCCTGTCATCTGTCGCCATTGGTAGATCTCCTGTTCTGGCTGCACATCTTCAAACTCCAGTTACTCTTCTGGCTCAGGCATTCACAATTCTACGGCTAGATTGTTCAATACGCAAGTTGAGAGAACCGCATTTGCCAAATGTTTCAAACTTTAGGCGGACTTCACTATGTTGAATAGCAAAACGACGCTTCCACTGCCCA
Organism: Ditylenchus weischeri; assembly: GCA_029231635.1. Classification (NCBI taxonomy): domain Eukaryota; kingdom Metazoa; phylum Nematoda; class Chromadorea; order Rhabditida; family Anguinidae; genus Ditylenchus; species Ditylenchus weischeri. The sequence goes on from JAMRYI010000674.1 coordinate 21,180, forward strand.
ATCCTCTGTTCGACACCAACTCTTGTTCTCTAATGTACCTTGTTGTATCTAAAAAGAAGCATTGAAAAAATAAAATTTATAACAACGAAAAATAACCTTAGATCAACTGCATTCACTGATCTCAGGAAGGGAGTCATTAGCCAACTCTTGCACGGATAGCCTGAGTCGCCCAAAAGCATTCCATCGATTTCATTATTCTGGAAAGTGTCCCACAAAAGACTTGAACGGAGAATATGGAAGTCATGAGCACACCCTGGGTACTTGGCGACAACCTTGGTAAACTGCCCTTCTGAGTTGACCACCACCTAAAGAACATCGATTAGTGCGAATCGGAGAGCAGCCTGCTTCGAAAAAAATAACCTGGACGTTGATTGAGTGTCTGTTCTTCTTATTGACATAGTCTATTTCGACATCTTGACTTGGTGCTCGCAAGTGGATGTGCGTACCATCAATGAGTCCAACAACATTCGGAAAGCCTGCCACACCGTAAAACATCCCCTGCTCTTTACTGATCTCCTGCAAATCAACGGAACTTAAGCAAAACAAGCAAATTCACCGAAAAATGCTTACTGCTTGAGTGGACCGCATAAATATGAATTGGTTCGTCTAGAGTAGAGCAAAAACGCTTTACGCAGTTGGAAATTGATCTTTGGCTGATCCCGAGAGTATCACCGATATGAATTTTAAAAGTGTTTGAGGCCAAATAAGCTAGAGCTGCTAGACCTGTATTTCCATGGGAATTGTTCCACCTCAATCTGTTGTTGGAAACCCTTCTTGAACTAGTTCACAAATAACCTGAAGATAACGTTTTGCGTGCCACCCGGCAGAATAGGTGAAGAAAAAATATTACTCTGAGACCTCGTCTGTTGAATCTGTAACGCCTAATCAATCTGTACATTCCTCAAATGGCGATCGCAAATTTCTTTCTGTCGTCTTTCTCCGATTTGCAAAAATTCTGCCATTGTTGCTTAACGAAAACATGTATTTAGAAAATGAAAAACTTTAAGTTGACTATAGACGAAATCCTACTATAGTTATAAGGTCACTTGCACCGCCTCCTAAATATAGCTATTTCCAAAATTGAGAAAATAACTTTATTGACTGCGACTAACAATAACAACCAGAAGATTTCTACTATTCAATAATTGCGCAAGTACGACAAAGACGATGGAAGCAATCATTATTGCTGGAATCATTTTTCTCCAATGGCCTCTCTTCAGAATATTTTGGCTCATCCGTCTAGACACCTCAAGGCTACAACGTTATTATTGACAAAACACAATCTACAAACCTTTCGCACAACAAACTTGTCCATAGGTCCAACGACTACCTGCTTTTTTTCTTCCCTTCCACAAATGCACCCATACTGAGAAAGTACTTCATACCAGCTGTGAAGCTTGCTCGATTCGATCAGCAACTCGACCGTGTTTCTGCAACACTTCTTTCTGCAGCTTGACGAGATCATTATCTTCTGTTTTGACGCGCTTTGATGGAGTGGGTGTATCAAGGATAGAAAACTTGCGCTTAACGGTCTTGTGCTCATCAGCAACCACAGCTTAAATAATCAGAATTGACATAAAAAAGGTATTGTATTACCATTATAACAGCAAGTTGTACCGTGACAGTGGATTCCTTTCCTTCTGGTATCCCATTGAAAGCTGGAGAATCTTCATAAATCTCAATCACATCCCTGAATCTTTCCTCTTGCAATGGTTTTCCTCCACCCGTCGCACTGGCATGCCTGAAGAAATAGCATGAAGTAAGCCAACCAAAACAAAACTAAGTAGACTGCTCACTTTTTCTTAACTGAGTTCACCTCCTTAGCTTTGCTTTTGAGATAGGCCCAGATAGGCTCCAAGAAGCACTTCTTGACTTGATCGGCAGAAAAGGAAACTTGTTTGTCTATAAAGACCTTGTTGAGTTTTGTCGTCACATCTTCCCATGCCTTGTTCAATTTTGATTGGGCTTCAGCCGAGCGAGAAGATGGAAAAAGCAGAGCAAACGCATTGGACACAAAAGCTAACAACTTTGCAGAAACATCCGGACTGAAACGGCTTTTCTCTCCACACAATTTTGCATCCATTACTGAGAGCACTTCTAAAACGAGTACTTTGAAGAATTGATTTTTTTTCAAGAAATCATAACTGCAACATTAAAACCAACACGAAAGCAGGAAAGAGCGTCAAAAGTTGGTCTAAGAACATAAACATCAAAAGGTAGGCCAAAAAAAGTAAAAAGCTGACGAAAAATGGGTCTAAAGTTGAGTCCAAATAGACAGCTACCCACCGCCCACTTTTTTATAAGGAAAAAGTGGTGTTTAGTGCGTATATTTGCTACCAAAAGTGGAATTTAGAGTCGATATTTGCTACGAAAAGTAGACTCTAAATAAAGTAAATTTTAAATATTAGAGTCTAATTATATTTGCTACCAAAAATCTAAATATTTAGGCACTACTTTTAAAGTGGGACTTAGACTGCCATATTTGCTACGACTAATTTTCCGGCAATTGAAAATTTAGAGTCTAGAATGCCAATTGCTAAATTCTAAACTCTAAATCGATATTTGCTACGGGTCAAGACTACAATTTAAAAAAAAATAACAGTTAAATGTAAAGGCAGTTGCCGTATAACCTCTAATAGACGGGCACCCTCTAATAGACGGGCACCCTCTAATAGACGGGCACCCTCTAATAGACAGGCACCCTCTAATAGACGGGCACCTCTAATAGACGGGCACCCTCTAATAGACGGGCACCCTCTAATAGACGGGCACCCTCTAATAGACGGGCACCCTCTAATAGACGGGCACCCTCTAATAGACGGGCACCCTCTAATAGACGGGCACCCTTAAGGACCTATATCTCAGCCCAGGAAAATTATTTTGCAAATCTGTTTTTTGCGTTTTCCTGATCACCTCTATCTTAGTTGATCCCGCTTTTCAGATTTTTTTGAGTACCCAAAATCTTAAAATCAAAATATTTTTTTTTCGATTTTTCAGGGGTTGAAAAATAGACGGGCATGCCCGTCTATTAGAGGTTATACGGTAACTATAAAACAGTTAATTTTTAAGCTAACACATTTAAAAATATGGCTCTATATGTGTTCGCGCGCCCTCCGAAAATTTTTTGTCTTGGTCTCCTGTTGATTTTGTTTCAACAATTTTTTCAGTTTTTTTTCCAAAAATAATTTATTTTTTCTTTAAATATGCATCTTCTATCACTTATTCGGGCAACTTAAAAGCAATGCCATCAAAATATATTTATATTTAGGGTTGGCAACAGTTAACTCGCCGTTTTGAAAAATTTTGACTTTATTTTTTTTTTTAATGTGTTTTTTCGAAAATTTTGGGCATGTATAACTAAAGCCTATTTCAGTGGCTACACATTGGTAAAAAATTTTTAATTTGGCTTACAAAAATGGATCCTTTTTAATGAAAACAATTTCGGGTCAGACTACCCGATTTCGGCATCAGGTGAAATTGTTTTTCATTAATAGATCCATTTTTGTAAGCAAATAAAAATTTTTATCCAATGTCATATCTTCCAATGCATCACTTAATTTTGAAAGCACATAAAACAAAATCAAAGTATTTCAAATATAAAATTAAGTCTTTTTGGATTGTGTTTAGGCGCAGAGCAGGCCAGCGTAGGTTAGGACGGACTCAAACTTGTTTTTATTTGTGGTTTGGAAAGTACAGTGGAGTTTGTCCTAACGTATGCTAGCTTAGCCTGCGCCTAAGCACAAGCCGAAAAAAATCGAAAAAATTGTTGAAAAAAAATCAACAGTTGGGACCAAGTAAAGGGGGCCCGCGAACACATATAGAGCCGAAACTATCCTAAACAGATAACCAAGCTTGGTGCTTTGTTATTAATTAAGAACTAGACTATACCAACCATAAAAACTCTTTGAATTCATAATTGTTATACCTTGAAAGACGTTTTTGACCGAGTTGAGGGTGGAACTAAGAGCTTCTTCAAAAGTGCTCGGCCTTCGCTCGGAAGTGCCTGTAATATGAGATGCATTTGAACTTGAAATATGCTTGACCAAAAAGAGACTAAAAACTAACTGGGCGCCGTATTTGCATTATGCGCAAAAGAAAGGAACAGTTGCTGGATAAGATCTGAGGGCAGTTCAGCACCAAAATAGCAGTTGATGAAATGGGTGAAGCCATCAAAATCAATTGTCTGCAACATTTTTTCTTCTTATTTTATTTTATACACTGCTTGTTGAATACCTGCAAGTCATTGGAGAGATATTTGAAAAACATGCCATCTGGCTGAAACTCCACAAGAATGTCCACAAGTTTGTGACTGGAATCTGCAAATATATTGGTTTTGTCTAGGTCATTTTTCCTGTAAAAATTACCATTTTCAACATTTTTGTCACTTTTTAAGTTCTTTTAGTGTTTTTGCTGGACTTTTTTTAATTAATTTTTGGCCCTATTGACCTATCCGGGGCCATTTTTCCCTTTGGTCCCCCCTTTGGTTTGAAAATTTTGACTGAAATTTGTGACATTGTGACACAAATTGAGCTAGGCCTAACCCTGGAGACATTTTGAAATGTTCATCAAAATTTTCAAAAAAAACAAAGGGGGGACCGAAGGGAAAAATGGCCCCGGATAGGTCAACAGTGCCTAATTTTCTCTTGAATCGCTTGCTCGGAAATTTTGAGCTCTGCTTGATCAAATTTACCAACACCACCGTCCCCCTCATTAAAAAACCATATCAAAATAGGAAAAAAACGGGCAATAAAAAGTTGACTTTCTATTGGCTGAACGAACATTGGGATATATACAGTAAATGCTCTAATAGGCCGACAGTCTTTAACAACCCGACACCCCAGAGGGAGATTCGAATATAACCCGACAATCTCAGATAACCCGACACCCCGAAATAACGATTTTGATGATTTCTCATAAAAATTTCATTATTTTTTATTTCAGCTCTAAAATGGGTGAAACATTCTCGTAGATCTTTCAAATGTCGAGAATGAAATCGAAGCAAACAGGCCAAGGAAGCTAAAGTCCTATACAAATGAATTCCAGCTAAAAGTTATCAAGTACGCAGAAGCCGTTTCTAACAATGATGCTGCAAAGAAATTCGGAATTGGCGGGAGCTTGGTCATCGACTGGCGCAAAGTCAAGGGTCAACTCATGTTGCAAAGGTATTCCTTATATCATATCTGAGGTTTTATTGTATGGTTACAGTGAATCGTCTCCAGTCGGAAAAAGAAAAAAGCGGTTCGCCGGCGGTGGAAAAAAAGCTTACATTTGAAGATTTGGATAGTCAGTTGGCTCAATGGGTTAGGCAACATCGACTACAGAAGCATCGCATTTCACGAAAGGCAATTCAGCAGCAAGGTGAGCGAATGTTCAACGCATAATTGGATGAAGGACTGTTCAAGGTTGTTTTCTACGATCCGCTGTGTCTTTTTTCACGATTTTACAAGCTAGCAACGGATGGTTGCAGAAATTCATAAAACGACATAATTTTTGTCTACGTGTACCAACAACCGTATGCCGAAAACTGCCTCAAGAATATGCCTGAAAGCTCGTCTATTTCGTCATGTTCGTATCGGAGCAGCGCAAGAAGAACAGGTGATGATTAATAATATTTCCAGATTGTTACTAAAGTTTTGCTTTAGTTACCGAAGCATCTACGCGTGTGATGAAACAGCAGTATGACTGGATCCGGCAGGTGGAAAATACGTCGATGAATTGGGAGCCGAAAAAGTGGGTCATTCAGATCTAATTTCTAACTTTTTACCAAACATTTCTAGGTTTCGATTCTAACTACAGGCCACGACAAAATGCACGTTGCGGTGATGCTTACTGCTGATTCAAATGGTAGGAAATTCAAGCCGTTCGTTCTGAAAACGCGTTCAAGGTAGATTTGTAAAATTGTTTATAACTGTTAATTTTATTTTAGACTGCAGAGATGATCAATCCACTGCTTCAAAGAACGTGGACAAGTGCCAGAGGAACGACTCATGCTACAAGATTAAAGAGCTTGGCTGGTGGTGGAGCAAGAACAAGCCGATGAAACCAATGCAGAGTAAGATGAAGATAGCGGCTACCAAGCTGATGACAGCTTTGATTTGGAGATGGATTATTGAAGTCAAATAATTGTTTATTTTGTTGATTACAGTGAACCCTCGATAAGAGGCACCCCGATAACTGGGCATCGATAATAGGGCACCTAGGCCTGGTCCCGCCACGGTTAACTAAAAAATAGTAAACGCACCTCTATAATTGGGCACTCTGTAACTGGGCACCCTCGATAGTGGGGCATTAAGATAGTCCCGACTAAGAAGTCCGACCTCGATAACTGGGCACCATCGATAACTGCACAGCAAAATATCAGTTACGACAAAAATTTACTTGGTTCGGGCATAAGCCTAACTTAAAATCACTGTTTTCTTGAAATGAAAAACACTGTCTAATTTGTTTACAACTCGTTTTTTGGTTTTGCCAATTTAAACTTAGTCTGCTGTAAGTACTGCCATGTATTTTTATTTTTTGTTAAAGGTTTTCGTCATGGATGAATTTGATCACCTAGCAGATCTTATAGTAAGCCGGCGGGTGAAGTTGTCATTGAAACAGTATTTCTTTGTTAGATAGTATTTTAAAGGCTACATTTTAGGGTTTAGCTAAACAGATACTCAAGCAGCTCCGTCATCTAACCCGCGAGGTGGTCTCTTTCGGAAACGGTATTTACGGAAGTTCTTTTTGCTTGCGATTCTATTTTCTGCCTTTTTCTGCCTCCTAACACCTGGCTTTATCTCAGTAACACTGAAAATTGACTGCGTTGTGCTAGAATAAAAAATATTTTCCAGCCTATGGATCAGGGGATAATCAAAACCTTAAAGTTCGATACCGGCGGTTTCTTCTTCGAAAACGAATTGCTGTTTTGATTTGGTTGATAAAATAAACAATTTATTGTTATCAAAAACTTGTAGAAAATTCTCGATAATTGGGCACCCACTGTGTTCTGAAGTTCACTGGTACTCCATAAGAGGGCACCTCGATAACGGAGCACCCTCGATAACAGGGCACCTACAGCCAGTGTTTGTTATCGATTGTACCATTTTGAGATAAAATTTTTGTTCTATTGGTTCTGTCTCTTTGAAAAAAATTTTATTATTATTTTCTCTAATAACTCAACATCCTAGAAGGTGATTAGAATATAACTTGACATGTAGAGCTATTAGAAAAAAATCCGCTACACAAGGTTTTAGGAACTGCTCGACAAAGGTCCAAAGTTATTTTCTCAATTGGTTCTAATATGGATATGCATCGCTTGGGAATCGTTGAACAAGCAGATGGTTGCGAAGTCATTTAAATGTAGAATTTTCAAACTATTCACAAGTGTTCATTTTATTTTAGACTGTGGAATCACAGTGTGCCACGATGGAATTGAAGACGATTTAATTTCAATGCTTCGAGGAACGAAGACAAATGCCCAAGGTCCGACTGAAGCTTCAAGGTATGTGGGCTCACCTCCAAGCCTCCAAGCCCCCTTCGGGGGCGCAAGAGCCTTGGGGGCTTGAGGTTGAGATGCGCACACACACACTTTAGACATAATTCCGAGCAAGACTCATGATCAAAAAGGCGTAAAGAGACTATTTTTGCCCAGCTCCAGTGACTAAATCGCAGTAGAATAATTCTTTAAAAAGGGGCCCCAAGTGCACAAGTACCAAATACGGTACCTTAAAAACCTCAAAAGCTTACAAAAAGTGTCAGAAAAAGAAAAATTGAAGACGTTAAGGACTTTCTGTGGATAATCATTCAATCGAGAATCAATGGTCAAAGGTTTCTATCGAAGTGACTGCACGAAGAATACAAAATAAGCCAGACTTTCTACGAAAAATGTCTATAGAAACATCAAGGAACTTGAAGTCTAAGGAATTGCAATTCGGCAAGCAGCATCGATCTGGAATTAATTGCAAGTACGGTAGCAGTGCGGCAGCAAAGGAATTTAATGTAGATAAGTATAATGTTGGACGAGGGGAATTGGAAATAAGTTTTTTTCGGGTACGTTTGTTCACTTTTTGGCAGGGTTTGCACTAGCTTTTAATTATAAAGGCTAGAACATTTTGAACTTTAAGCCCCATCACTTCTACTTACATGAGGCATACTCCGTGAGTCTGGCAAATTGTTCTGGTGACAGTAGCATCTAAACCATACAAAGTCATACACTCTCAATGCATTTTCAAAAATAAAAAATACTTTATTATTCACTATAAAACAGAGTTGAGCAAACAAAAATAGGTTGAATGAAGCCGTGATACTGCTCCAACACTAATCAATCATGGCTTATGAGTTAGTAGCAAGCAAATTAGCGAGCAAAAGACTTTTTTCCACTCCTTGGTATGTAGTATATAAGGCAGTAGCTAGCAGTAGATAAAAGACGGCGGCGGAGATGAGGAGCAAAGTATCTAGCCAAAGTAGCGGCTTTAAATGCCTGGCTGTCATCAATCCCCCCTGGCTGCTTAGGAGGAAAGAAACCTTTAATATGGTTTGCCTTGTTGCCCTTCTGTGTTTGGTTAGTTAGGAAAGAAGCAATGAAGTGGATATTAAGAAGCAAATAATTGAAAATGAAGCAGCAGACATAGAAGACTGAAGCCATTTTAGGCTTACACTAAAATACTTGAAGCTAAATTCTGAAGCTAATCAGTTTTTTCATCGAGGAAGGTGGGCAATTTCATTTTGGTGCCTCAAATAACAAATTACCGAAGCAAAATTTCATAATTGTTTGGCATAAGTATAGAATTCTCTCCACTCAGAGTGGCCGGATGCCAGTACTAACCTCATATTCTTGTTTCTCCGATTTTATGAGAAAACTGGCTGTTTTTTTATTTTTCTTTCCAATTTTTTCCTGTTTTTTATTTTAGTGAAAGAATTAAAAAACCGGTGTCGAGAAGCAAGAATATGAGGTTATTCCTAGCATCTGACCACTCTGGGTGGGGAAGTTAATTTTACGTCAAAATCTCTTTTTTTAGCAGCAAAAGAGCAATAAGCATTGGATAAATAAGTACAGGGTGGCGCAACTTTTTCGCCCTACTTAATTTTTGCCATAACTTTTTGAATTTTTGTTGTTTTGACGAGATCTTTTTTTTTGTTAGATAGAGGAGACTCTGGCAAATTTTTGGTACCAAACATTTGTAATAACATTTTATTCATGATGACGATAAATCAACAAAAAGGAATCAACAACAATTTATGAGAACGTTCAAATTTTTAATCTGCGTATTCTTGCTCTGTGCTTCTTCCATTGACGGCCAGGCAATATTCTAGACGATGTTCATAGGCTCCAATTGCAATGTTGATCATCTCCTGAGGCAGCTCGGCGAAGGCTTGTTCGATTCTTGTCCGGAGCATATCCATGTTAGCGATTGGTGTTGTGTAGACCCTGCTTTTGATCCAGCCCCAGAGAAAGAAGTCACATGGCGTCAAGCCAGGCGAATAAGGTTGCCAAGCAAGAGGAGCAGGAGAAGTCGTCGAAATTCCGTGCGATATTTTTCTGGAAGTTTGCCACGCTTTTTCCTTCCTCGATAAACCATTCCACGCACTTTGCTCGATCTTCAGGCGAATAAGGCATCTGAAACGACACATTTTTAGAAAGGTCGTAATTGTCAATAAAGCTCACATGAAAAATGAATGCTTGGTACCAAAAAATTTGCCAGAGTCTCCTCTATCTAACAAAAAAAAGATCTCGTCAAAACAACAAAAATTCAAAAAGTTATGGCAAAAATTAACTAGGGCGAAAAAGTTGCGCCACCCTGTATATTTTGCCAAAATACCCTAAAATGTAATTGTTTTGAGCAAATGCACTTACTTCGAAATTTGAGATTGAAGCCTTGATCGAAACCCATCGAATTGTTGACTAAAACCGCAATATTTTGGATTTCACTGGTTCTCGATTTTTTTTATTCATTTTTATCATTACGAAAATCAATTGGAAAAAGCCTTACTAGTGCCATATCTTTTTTTTTGTAAAATATCGGTTTAAAAATTTCATTAATAAAAAATTTATTTAAATATGCTAAAACGTTTTAACAAATATCCAAAACACACTAAAATATAAAGACCATAATTATACGCCATTGTGTCGGAACAGCCATTCCAAATACTTAGCTCACGATGGTGTCTATGAGGGTGGTGGTGGTGTCTATGGTAGAAACCATGGTGGTGGTGAGGGTGGAGACCATGGTGGTGGTGAGGGTGGAGACCATGGTGGTGGTGAGGGTGGAGACCATGGTGGTGGTGAGGAACATGGTGGTGCCCATGGCCATGATGCTGCCAAACATGCCATCCATTAAATTCTTCAACAAAGCAAAAACACAAGATTAATAGAACTATTTGAAATTTAAAAAACATTTGCTGTGGGTGGAATTTTAATCGTACAAATATAAAATATGTTTATGTTGTTGTCTATGGCAGAAGTGAATCATTAATAGTTTAGCAGTGAGCAAATTTTCAATGATTAATTTTCTGGAAAACACTTTCTGAGCGGTACGTGACAAAATTTGCCCGCGCCGGAATTTGCCCGGACAAAATTTGCCCGGACCTAAATTTGCCCGGAATCAGCATAAATGAAGTTCTTTATTTTATTAGTTATTTTGGTCATCTTTGTCTTCACCTTGCTCTGTACTTACACATATAGTCAATTTTTTTTCAAAAAAGATAACAAGCCAATATTTCCTGCCCAAAATTGTGCTCTGAGCATGTTTGATGCAACCATAACCATAGATGCTCAAAAAAATTAAAGTAACACTCCATGCTTTTAGAAATTTATGAAAATAAAGCGAAAATAATGATTTAACAAGGATTTTAGAATACCAAACTATTGGCTGGCATACTCCAACCCCTCCACCTCGGCTTTTCGGCATTGGGTTTAGGTTGAAAATACTTGCTTCGAAAAAATTTAATCGTATGGTAAAACCTGAGTTATTTTTTTCTAGCAGTCCCAAAAGCAACTCTAATGAACAATCTTTTTTTATTAACGATATCTGATACAAACAAAAACAAAGTGAGAGGTTATAACAGTTTCAAACATATTACTGATCCGTAATGAAGTTGTGGGCTAAGCCACGAAGATACTCAATCAAACTTCGTGTTCCATAAAGCTCCACTAAGGCTAGAACCCTGCTGTCTGCTTCTTGGCATCCCCTTCTTTTTTTCGGTGCTGGCTGGCCACGAATGCACTGCTCATATGTGTGATCACTCAGCTTCTGTGCCTTTTTCATTTCGCCAACAAAAGTCCAATTGTCGGGTGATTAATGCCCAGAATAGTTTGTAGCCTTAGACGAGCAGCTTCAGCGTAGTTGTTGGTTCAGTCTTCCCCAAGAGTTCTCTCATAACAAGAACAAAGGCTGACTGGAAACGGCGGAGGCCTCATTACTGTGCATGTATACATAGACCAACGTGAACAAAAATTACAAGTGATAATATAATGTGTTACTTACCAACATAGTTTGAAAAAAACCACTTCAAGACTGGCTCCAGGCAATGTTCATAAATCATAAGATGGATGTGCAGCTGACGAAAGCACTTGTAGACGTCGAGAGGTGGGACGAAAGCAAGAGACATTATCATTCTGGAAGTAAGAGCAAAATTTGAGGCTGGGTCCCTGTATTGCGCCATCAGTCCTGCTTCGCCCAAATGCTTCTTGAAATTTTTCATGAGATGAAAGAAACACCCATTAAGGTCAGCGTCTAATGGGAGTAAAATTATCTTCAGAATAAAACAAGAAAAACAAATCACCTGGAAAAGCACATCTCAGAGAATTTATCGCAACCTGTTCAAAGTCCACATTGATTGATTCAGGGTATAACTCAGGCATCAATGATTGGACCATCAAGAAGAGCTTGTCGTAGGTAGCACTGTTTTTGTTCTTCAGCAAAGCGTAGAGATTCGAAAAACGTACTTGCCTCCAGCTGCGTTGACAGATTGTTTTTCAGCTAGGATTGCGTAGAACTATACAAAAGAATTAAGACAAATAAAAAAGCACAAAAAGAGAACATACCTGGTTGAATGGCGGAGGCGTGATCGAGAGAGTTCCATCAAGGTAAATATTCGTCATCTCGACAGCCCAATTAAGGCTTGAAGCTCGCTCAAAGATCATAACCCTGGAATTAAAAACTAGTGTATCACACATCAAATCACTTATCAGGATCTAACACATGATCTCCGGAGTCAGCCAGGAGAAATAACTCAGTCTTAGCATCACCATAATACTTGAACTCACATTGAATGTATACGTCCTCTACCCTGTTTACTTGCACCATTGGAATTTGCTGTTTCACTCGCTCTCTTCGCACTGGTTTTCTGACCGCACTCTTGCTTAGACCTGCTGCTACCATAGTCGAAAGTTTTTGAAATTGCTGGTTATATATCTTAAAACAATAAATTATTTAGCTTTAAGCAACCATAAAGGATTAATCGCTGAAGGATTAATCGCATGATTGTGACCAGTCGGCTGCCCAGGACATCCTAGCAAATGAATAAAGCGATTCCCCTCGACATAGGTGTGCAGCCTTGCATCCGCCATCTTTTGCCGAATTCTTCTCGCACTGCCAATACTGCTTTGACTCGTCCGGCTTGCTGAGCTTGTGTTTGTTAAAAAGGAATCCGCAGTATTCCGCTTTGCTTTTGCCTTTCTGCGAAGTGATGAGATTAACTTCGTTCTAAAAATTTCACATAGACATATTCGAAACAAAAACTTAAAAAATACCTTTTGGAGAAATTGTTCATACGTGATCGGACCAGTATGCATGAATGGGAGTTGTTCACCATCATCAGAGTTGCTAATATCACTCAAATCTTCTCGCCTATCCATCTCTTTTCTAAAAAATTGCAAATCAAAAACAAAGCAACCATCAAGAAAAATTTTAAAATGAAGACTATTCACGCTGATTCTGAAAAAATTTGTTTACGGGCAAATTTTGTCCCGGGCAAATTTCGGTCCGTGACCGCTTTCCGAGAGCACCCCGCACTCAAGTTCGTTTCCGCCTGATGCACCCAACATATTTTACCAATTTTTTGCGCCTTTTGTCGGATATTATTGACTAGTTTAGTCCGAAAAATCGCGAGGATTTATATTTTGCCAACCTTTTCCGAAAAAAATTAAGATTTTTGCTATAAAGATCAGCGGATCTCGATATAAGCATTTAATTTTCAAAAAAAAATGCTCCTACACTCCGTTCAATAATTATAGAGCCACCCCTAATTTTTGGGTTTTGAGTGAGTAACATCCATTTTTTGTCAAACTTTGACTACAAAAAGATGTCTTCTAACGAGAAAACACCAATGTAGTTGAAAGAATCGAACTTTAAAATAGCGCACTCTTTTTTTGTCGAGAAAGTCGAAAAATGACCGTTCAATAATTATAGAGCCACCTGCTAGTTCTATTCATAAATGTTGACAGATGGCTTTTATTTCATAACACGGCGACAAAACAACAAAAATCAATAATATGTAACATGTCCAGAGCGTTGAATGACTTGAAAAATTCGATTTTTTATGCTTTCGGCGAGTTTCGTAAGCGTTTCAAAAGGGATCTCAGACCACGCATCCAGAATTGCACTTTTGAGCTCATCCACTGTAGCAAATTGACGATTTTCGGCGTAGAGACGACGAACGATTATTCCCCAGAGGTTCTCCATCAGGTTCAGGTCGGGTGAGCAAGCAGGCCACGGCAAAACACTGATATCCTCGGACTCGAACCACGCTGTCGTTTCCCCGGCTTTTGTGGATGGAGGCGTTGTCTTGTTGATAAGTGAACGGAATTCGACGACCAAAGCGGACCCAGGGAAGGACATTATCACGAAGCATCTGTGAACAGACTATAAGCCCGCTAGAATTTAACAAAACGGTGCCAACCTGCACGTATTCAGCACTTTTCATTTTGGATGAAGTGAAGGCGATTCCGACTTTGCCATAATGATTGAATGCAGCCCACACCATTACACTTCCACCACCAAAATTCCTTCTCGAAAAGTAGCGCGGTTCCTTGCGAAGATCCCTCCAATATCCGTTGAAGCCATCCGGACCGTCCAAGTTGAACTTTTTCTCGTCAGAGAAGATCACCTGAAAGAAGGAAATGTAACCAAGAAAGTGGTTGTAAATTTAAAAGGTAAATCTCACATTTTTCCAGTCCGTATCCATACTACTTCGCCCGAATTCCATCCATCCAATCCAGCAGACGCGGAGCTTTGGCCATCTTCTCCCGAACGATGTTTGAATTCCTCTGAATGACGTCCCAGATCGTAGATTTGCACACATCCAAATTCAGTTCCTTCTTTGATGCCGTTCAGCGATTTGGACGAATTCGAAGCTTCCTCCCGATTTGTCTTTCCATGCGCTTAGAGATTTTCTTCTTCGACCCTTTCTTTTTCTGCCCATATCTGCCCGGATTTCGGAGGAAATTTGTATGAGATGGTGCCACCTTTGAATCTCCTGACCGATAGCACGAATTCTTTTCCTTGGCTTCGGTACGCCGCAATTTGACCCTTTTCGTACTCGGATAGTTTCTTTCCGCGAGGCATCTTCCTCAAAAATAAGTTTGTCATGCGCAAAAAAACAAAGAAAGCATAGAATATGGCGCAAATAGTAAAACTAGCAGGTGGCTCTATAATTATTGAACGGTCATTTTCGACTTTCTCGACAAAAAGAGCGCTATTTTAAAGTTCTATTCTTTCAACTACATTGGTGTTTTCTCGTTAGAAGACATTTTTGTAGTCAAAGTTTGACAAAAATGGATGTTACTCACTCAAAACCCAAAAATTAGGGGTGGCTCTATAATTATTGAACGGAGTGTATATCAAGAATTGATTATGGATCGAATAATTTTACGAAACGAAAAATTTAAAAATATTTAGAGCTATGCGCCCTTAAATATTTAACCTTTGATTTCCATTGTGCGCAATTTGTTAGTGGACTCTATTTTACTTCTTCGACTACATATAGCGAAGATTTTTTTTCTCAAGAAAAGCAAATATTATTAGAATATCTGTTTTTATTTGTGACTAATTTTTTTTGCTGAAAAGGCTAAAAATGTCCTTTTCAAAAAAAAATTTTGGTTCGTCTGGCGTGGGTTTTCTTTACAAAAATTGTATACAACATGTAATACAATTGAAACTATTAATCACCACGTAATAGAAAAATAAATACGAGCCGGAAAAGTTGTTTCTAGCACTACTCATTTTGATAATCTAAAAATGTTTAGGAGGAAAAAGGAATCTTTTTGCTTATTTTTTTGGACTGTTTGTTTTTTGATATTCATTGTCGTTGGTTCGTCTGGCGTCTACAAACTTGGACTTACACACAAAGAGAGCCTTCGAAAGCAGTACATACGTCAGGGTAAATTTTCAATCCTTATAAATAAATTGAGTAAGCCGAAAAAGGATAAACTACAGTCAAACCTGGGTTATCCGACACCCAAAGGGACCGCCCTTATGGTGTCGGATAAACGAGGTGTCGGTTAAACGAGGTGTCGGATGACTGGGGTGTAGGTTTACCAGGCCAACCAAATCGGGCTCATGGTGTCGGATAAAAGACTGGGGTGTCGGATAACCCAGGTTTGACTGTATTGGTTTGTCACATGCTGGTATTTAGGGTTGTCGAGGCGAGGCCTCGATTTCGAGGATTCCCCTCGAATTACTGCGGCGTTGCCCCGACTGGATTCAATCTGTTTAATCGTGGAAGATCTCCTCATCGGACTTTCGACTCTCTCAAGCGGGCAATCATCATCGAATGGGACAAGATGGAGCTGGCGACAATCAACAAAAGCGTAGCCGAATTTCAATGAAAAATCTAAGCTTGCGAAAAAACAAATTGAGTAAACATTGTTAGAGTCTTGTTACTATGTGATTGTATAATGGATCTAAATATAACGATCAACTAAACGTTTGGTTTGTTTTAATTTGTGCTGTGAAACGTCGTTCAGACGTTGCCTCCAAATTCGGGCAGCGGATTACTTACGCAAAATTAAAAAAAATTGTACTTTCATTAATCAATAGGATTGGCCATTGTCCGACATTTGTCGGACATTATATTAGGTTGTCTCAAAAGTTCGCACCGTTTCACAGTCAAACGTTCCAATAAAGCAAAATTTCAATTTTATTCAAAACAAAGCATAACAATCAATCAACAAAATAATCTCCATCAAATTCCACAACTTTCTCCCAGCGTTCTTGAAGACGACTGATTCCCTTGACATAAAATCCGGCTGGCTTTGAAGAAAAGAAACGATCCCAGAATCAGCCCAGAATCAAACAAAAACAACATAACGTGGCAAATATGATTGCTATCCATCTAAAAACAATAATCAATATGAGCTGAGCAAAAAAATAAACGAAAAACTGAAAAACATTGCAAAATAAACACAGAGAACTTTTTAAAACTGTACAAAATTTTCAACAGGGGGACCAAGGCAACGCGGTGCGAACTTTTGAGACAACCTAATAATAAATTTACAAAATATTAAAAAGCAATCATTGCATCGTTAAATATGTTATTTTTCAGAATCCAGTTTCTTTATGGTATAAATATCAAGTATGTCACCGTATTTTTTCTAATTGCGGCGCAGTCTCTAATTACCGCACACCCCCAAGTTTAAGGACCTCTGAGGTATTTTGCTTGCAGTTTTGTGGCATTTTAGAAACCCTTGAAATGACAGTATGGAAGCACTACAATGCTAATAGCAACATACCTGAGCTATACAGAACAAACATTTATCACCGCTGTTTATTGCGCCTTTTCCGCTACCTATTCCGCTTTTTTTATTTTAGCTGAGCACCCAAAAATTTCGAGATTGACCCCAAATTTTTCACATTTTCGAGGGATTGAAAAATCAGCGCACATGTGCGGCTATTAGAAGAAATACGGCACACAGCGATTTTCTTAATTTCATTGGTATGAAAATTTAAAAATCACAAAGTAAATTTTTATTAAGTTTAATTGGTTCTTATCCTTTATGCCGACCCCACCCAAGTTTTGATTGTTGAACTTTATTTTGACACAAATAAGTTGATTCGCCTTTTTGGCGGCATAAAACATACATGCATACCAGAGTTTCTTGGTGCAGTAGGACCACACTGACAAAAATTTGTTCAATTTCCATACTTTTAGGCTATTTTCCAGTATCCCGGTACCCTTTTAAATTAGGGTGGGGTTGGGATAAAGGATAAGAACCGTTTAGTTTCTATCAGAGACTGTTTCAGGTCGTTTTGATGAGCTCAAGAAAATTTCTCTGCGTACACTTAAAAAAGAGAGTGTGCATGAACATCTGTCTCCAAACTACGACAATATGGAATATTTTGCGGAAGTTAGCGTTGGTTAGTTACAAATTAAATGCTTTCAGGGGATAAGTTGTTGTTTTCACCACAGGTACACCACCACAAACTTTTACTGTCATCTTTGATACTGGTTCCCATTTGTTTTGGCTGCCTGATTCCACTTGCAACGCTGGCAGCAATGAAACCACACCTTGTTTCGGCAAGAAAATGTTCAATCAGAGCGCATCTACAACCTACCACAACACTAAAATTTTTTTTGATGTAGAATATGGGATAGGGAATTCTTCAGGATTTATTGGCAATGACACTGTCCAAGTAAAATGTTTTTAAATTTTAACTAAAGTCGACCTCCGATTTAACGATACCCTGGAGACCGGGCAAAAGCTATAGTTAAATCGAAGGTTGACTGTAGGAGTAAAATACCCAAAATAGCGGTTACAAGGGAAGTACCCGAGGTGTGATTTTGGAAACAAGAGGGTGACCAATTTCTTATTGTCTAATCTTGTAGAGCATTTGCAAGTGTCGTGTGAAATTGGTTGGCTAGACCCCCCGTGATCGTGAAAATTTTGAGAAATAAGCTCTTGAAGTTACCATTCAAGAGCTGACATGTAAGTCATGTGTCAGCTTGTTTGTCACGCTATGTTACGAAAAAAGCTGTTACGTGACTTGCTGTTGCTTTTTCTATATAATTTTTATATAAAATTTCGAATTTTATAAGTTTCCAAATTTTTATGAAAGTAAAAAATAAGTCTTTAGCATAAGATAGTTCGGAAAGTTCTGAGATAAACCATCAGGTTTTTTTCAGTTTGTTTTCTTCCAATACCCCCAAAAGTCATTTCTAAACACTCTTTCATCATTCTTTTCAAGCTAATTTTTTTTTATTTAAAATATTTTTGCTTTAGTCATACAGTCAAACCTCGGTTATCCGGCACTTCAAATATCCGGCACCTCGGTTATCCGGCACTTCAAATATCCGGCACCTCGGTTATCCGGCACTTCAAATATCCGGCACCTCGGTTATCCGGCACTCCAGTTATCCGGCACCCTCGGTTATCCGGCACCCTGAGGCCGGTCCCCAGGGGTGCCGGATAACCGAGGTTTGACTGTATAAGGTGATTTGTTTTGTTTTAATTTTTTTCCTTTATTTAATAAATAAAATAAAAACTTTATACCAGAAAATCATTCGCTTGCAAAATAAAAAAAGGTTTTAAAAATAACTTCGAGGTTATTGGAATTTTTTTTTTGAGAAAAACCTAAGGCTTTGATTCAAAACTTTCCAAACAACCTAGTACTTTTAAGACAACCAAAATATTTTTTTGCAGCTAGGAACACGAGGAGAAAGTACGTTCAGCATCCAAAATACCTTGTTTGGCCAAACAAACTTAATGGACAAATCAATCAGTGAGCTGCAGGCAGATGGCATATTTGGGTTGACCATGTACAAGGATGAAGATGGCCTTCGGTCTCCTATAATGGATGCTTTAGATCAAGGTCTTCTGGACAAACCTGTCTTCACAGTCTACTTAAACTCCAGCTACGGAGCTGCCAACTACAACAAGACCAACACAGGCGGGGCATTCACTTTTGGAGCTCTGGACACTGACAACTGTGGGCCAGTCATCGACTGGATGGACAAAATTTCTGATAATAATCCCACATACTATGAATTCAAAGGCGGCGAGATTTCCATTGGAAAATACATCAAAGGAGGCAAAAACAATATTATTGTAGATTGCGGAAGTTCTTTGATATTTTTGAGAATGCGAGAAGCCAGTTGGATAGCCAGTGAAGCTGGAGCTACTATCAAAGAAGAGTCTGAGGAACAGGTTACTTACAGCATCGATTGCAATGCCACCTATGCTCCACTGGTGTTTGAAGCTAATGGCAATAAATATGAGATCAGCTCCAAGTTTTTGAATGTACAAGATGGCAATAATGAAACTTGTACTTTTGGAGTGGCTGGATTGTTTGGAGTACCCTTTGTTAGAACCATGGTTTTGGGGGACCCATTTATGCGAGCTTATTGTGTTTCGCATGATATTGAAAAGATGAAAATTGGGTTTTCTAAGCCAAAGGTAATATACTGATGTTTGTGTGGAAATAAAAATTGTTGAAAAAGCACTCTACATAACAGTAGTCTTCCACCAAGATTTGTGACATGAAGATTGTCGTTGAGGGTTCGATCCCGGGTATGATGGTTGGTTGGTCCAATATTGTTACTATTGTACAATAGGAACTTGTGCAGAAAGATGGTGTTTATACACAAGTCACTATTGTAGAAACCACTGAGTGACTTGTGTAGAAAAACAGTCGCAATTTTCTTGTTGGCTTTAGCATCTTAAAAATCCACAAAAAAATCAACAGGAGGCCAAGGCAAAAAAAAATGTCCTCCTCTCATATAGGGCCGATATAACATACCTCCGATATGACGTACGTCCCAAATATAACGTACGCCTGACTTGGTCCACAGAGTTTTATGCTATATCGAAATTTGACTGAACTACTCAAATAAGGTAGGAAATGCTGCTTTATGCTTTTTGAACCCATTCCATGTTTTATACCCATCCTATCTTTTATACCCATCCCGATTTTCGCTCTTGCGTATTCTGTGAACTAAACTAGTGCATTTTTTATTATCCTAACGATATCTTGAGTCTGAAAAGCAATGAAATAAGTTGACTAACAAGGGACCCACCAAAGCTGATCAAAATCTATATAAAAAATGTTCGCCATGGTCGGTTTAGTGTGTGAAATTTTAATATTGTCGGCGGACAGCGAGAAAAATGATGAAGACAGGCAGCTAGAAAGTGCAAATAAGTGCTCTTCCCCCTATGGTTTTTAAATTTTTTTGGCCAAAGTATCCAGCAAATTTAAGCGCCACTGCAGAAAATTTTCTCTGTTTTTTTGCATATTGATATAGTTTTTTTGCTACACTAATTATACTGTATGGTAAAATCGGTGTAATTAGTAGGGTTGGTGACGCAGAATTCTACGAAGAATTTACGTAGAATTCTATAGATTCTACGGGGTTTTCTACGCTTATTTCTACGCATACATAGAAATCGTAGAAAAAAGAAAAACAAATTTTCGAATTTTGTTGCTCTTCTATTATAGACTATAATTTAGAGATGATGGCTTGACCTTTTCGAGACGGGATGGGTCAGAATTCAAATTTAAAAATTTCGGGACTGGACGCGGGACGGGACAGGTGCCAAAAATTCTGAGCGGGATTCCGACGGACGATTCTCTGTAATTAACGGGACGGGACGGAATTGTCCCGTCCCGTCATCATCTCTACTATAATTTATAGTACCAAAAAATCAATATTTGAATAATTTTGTCTCGAGAGGAATTTCAAATTTGACAATGAATCCTAAACCCAAAGAGCAGTTTTTAAGCAAATCGACCATGCTGAAAAAGAATCCGGTGTCAAAATTACAAAATTGATAGTTTGCATTGCCTAAAAGGCAAAGTGTAGATCTAAAAGGTGATTCATCTTACATAGGCCATAAATTTCCATGGATAAATACTATTATTTTTTTGCACATTTAAAATCTTCGTGAATCTTTACAAAAATGTTTTTAGCCTGTCCAGTGTGAAAAAGTTACAGCTATTTAAAGATCAGTCCTCATCAGAGGCTGACATTATAGTTTTTGGGGTTTAGCGGCAGTAAATATTTATGACACACAGACAAATATCTACTCAAAAGATAGGCCTGCTTGCTCTACAAGATAAATTCAAAGAAATTTCGACCCTACCGGAGTATACACCATCCAAATGAATTTTTTTGAAAGTGTTTCCAAACACCCTATATCAACCTAAAATGGCTCAGAAGTTCAAGAAAGACATTATTTTTGTGTTCTGGTCAATAAAATTGAGTTTTGGGCATTTTGAAATTTCTGACCATTTGCCTGTTTTACCATGTTTTGGTCACTTGAGCTGGGCAAAAGAGCCTCTAAATGCATTTTGATCAAGAGTCTTGCCTGAATTATGTCTAATGAGTGCGCGATCTTCTAACGACAAGCCTCTGCGCTCTCTTCAGCCTCTGGGGCATGGGCTTCTTGGGGTTAAGATGCCCACCCACATACCTAGACGCCTTAGACTTTTTTGGGGTATACTCCGGCAGCGCCGAAATTTCAATTAAATATAAAGCTATGAGAGGTTTTGTACTTTCGGCTCAAGACAAAAAAATTGAAATTTTAAATTTTCAAAGGGCTCTAGCGAAAGTTTTTTGTCGGTCATTTTTAAAACTGAAAATGTTTTTAAAAGGGTTTATCACAATTTTTTTCGGAAAATGTCCCATTTTTCATACGTTTCACAGCTTGAAACGTCTAAGCTGTCAAAAAGCTGTCAAAACACACTTTTGGGAAGTTACCGGATAATGAATTCCTGCCGAAAAATGGCTAAAATCAAAGAGGAAATACTTTCTGGCTGCCTGTCTTCATCATTTTTCTGCTGTCCGCCGACATTCTTAAAATCTCACACACTAAACCGACCATGACGAACATTTTTTACATAGGTCTTTAAATTACGTCGATAGACAGCTTGGGTGGTTCCCTTGTAAGAGGAAAAACATAAGCACATATCCATTACATTTCTTCTTCAGCTCAATAAAAAGACAGCTGTGATCAGCACATCCACTAAAAAATTAATTTTGCTTTGTTGACTTTGCTTTTTATGTTCCTTCGACAACTCTAGAATATTTTTCTTTGTATTTGTTAAAAAATGAACGAAGACCAGCTGAGAAGCTTGCTAACCTCTATTTCTCATCTGGCTGAACATGGAGATATTCCAGGTCAATATAAAAAATTTAATTTGTGATTTTTATATTTTGATGTTTCAGTCCATGCTTTTGGCACCTTAATAAGTTCTGCTAGAGGTGAGCTAATAGCTGAGCATTTGCATCAAAGATGGCTTTCGGACCCTAACTTTGCCAAAATAGCTGCTGACATTGTGCTTCAGCTTCATGGGGTTAGTTTATCTAAAGTTTGAAAAATTATACAGATCCCCAAGTGGGGCTGAATGCGGGGTTACCATTTATCCTGGAAAACCTCCCATTTGGCAGGTTTTCGAATCAGTCAATCTGATCTAATTTCGTTCTGTATCAAATTTTACTTAATTTTATTTTGCCATCGATCACCAGCTAAAAATGGTAGGGGAGAACGAACAATGCGTTATATAGACTTGTATATTTGCCAGTTTCTAAAAATGAACAACTTGAATCATAGTAAACCCAAATGTATGCAACATTTGCCGTTTCTACCTTATCACTATAAGCCATGCACATTTGGCTCTTTAAAAACAGAACGAACTTGAGGGGATCGCGTTATATAAGACTCCAATGTATGCAACATTTGCCAGGTTTCTAAAAATGGTAGAGAACGAACTTGAGATCTGTTATAGTAAGACTCAATGTATGAACATTTGCCAGGTTTCTAAAAATCGAACTTGATCATGTTATAGTAAGCTCCAACATGCAAATGCCAGGTTTCTAAAAATGGTAGGGGAGAACGAACTTGAGGGGATCGCGTTATAGTAAGACTCCAATGTATGCAACATTTGCCAGGTTTCTAAAAAATGGTAACGAACTGAGGGGATCGAAGACCATGTATGCAACATTTGCCAGGTTTCTAAAAATGGTAGGGGAGAACGAACTTGAGATCGTTATAGTAAGTCCAATGTATGCAACATTTGCGTTTCTAAAAATGGTAGGAGAAGACTTGATCTATAGTAAGACTCCAATGTATGCAACATTTGCCAGGTTTCTAAAAAAATTGACTGAAAAATGATGTATTTAGCAAAATTTTGTTGATTTACTACCTATAAAGTGACTATTTTATTTACTTTACTATAATTATATGTACACACAATGTTATTAAATTTTAATAATTAAAATTTTGGCTTTATATTCAAAAAAAAACTCAAAATTTCACATTTACTATCGTATTTGTTAAAAAGGTGCAATGTGGAAAAAATTCCAAGATTTCAAAAAGTTTGAATGCTCTTTTGGAGCAAATATGTTTCCACAGTCCGGTTTCAAAGGTTTTAAAAAAACACACTAATTGCATATACTTCAAAGGGCTGTCGGCCGGCCGGCCGAATTTCTGCTTTTTCGGCCGAAAATCGACATCTTTTCGGTTTTCGGCCTTTGGCTCGGTCCGACCCGGCCGTCGGATGATTTCGATTTTCGGCTCGGCACTTATGTACCTGGGGCCCCTTTTTTAGTGGACTGTAAATAGTGCTCTGGTATGCATACTGTTTTTATGCGGTAAAATATCAATTGGTGACTATTTTGATTGGTGACTATCGATTCGTGACCGTATCGATTGGTGACTATCGGTTGGCGACGATTTTCATACCGAGATTTCATACTGATATTATATTTCTCTTCGTTATTCTGTTTCTACTTCTCTTTTTGTTTCGAAAGTTTCGTTCTCTCTCTGGCTTAAATCGCTGATTCCTCGTTAATTTACTGCCTTTTAGATGGCTGCTCTGTCGCTAACTTACTCGAAACGCATTGGAATGAATAAGCTAGCGCTCACGCCTTGCCCGGACAATCCGCTGATGTGCTTTACGTGGTCGAATCGAGGGAAGAAGCCTAAAGGATGGAGTTCAGCTTTGCTATTTCGTCTGCTCGGGATGCCGGTCGCTGGTTGCTAAGAGGCTAAATGTGCATGACAATCCACTTCCAACAATGAGGACCGATCTCACAAGCAACACGTTGCTGGATGCGGTGCCAAACAACGAGTACTTTTGTGAGCCGAGACTTTTGAGCGAGGTTAGTCATTTATCTTTACTATTTTCTAGAGTTTTGCTTACATTTGTTTTTGCAAGTTTCAGGTGACTGGAATTGCTGTCCGAAGGAGCATGCAAGCAGAGTTGGCAAATGGCACGCGTGAAACTGTCTCTTCAGCTGCTGTCCGTATCGAGAGGAAGATTGTCGAAAAGTATTACGCCGTTCCAGAAGGTACTCCTTCATTATTTTCGCTCATTCATTTGGATTCATCATGGATTTCGGAATAAAATTGCGTCTCGGTATGAAAATTGTCGCCAATCGATAGTCACCAATCGATACGGTCACCAATCGATAGTCACCAATCAAAATAGTCACCAATCGATAGTTGCCCTTTTTATGCATTCAAAGCTGTGATCTGACTGCACCGGCAACATAAAATTTATAGGTGATTTTTCATTGACCAAATATAGGCGGCCAACATTATTTCAAATTATTGGAGCAAAACAAGATTTCATACCTTTCACAGCCTGAAACGTCTAAGAGAAAAAGCCAAATTTTCGGCAAAAAATGCAAGTTTTTTAAAATCCTAGATAGTGAGCCTTGTTGAATGGCATGGAATCAGACGAATTTGATTATTTTCTGAATTTTAGCTCTAGCTAAATGATATTTTTTCTCTGTGATAGCACAAATGAAAGCCTAGCAACGTAGCTACATTCAAAACGTGTGTATCGTTAGAAAAAAGAGATTTTTTTAAAACACATTGGTCAGTAGAAAACCAAATTGGTTTTGTCGACCGAACCTTCGATTCCCCGGATGGTTGGCTTCCCCGTTCCGTTTTTCGGTGACCCTGTAAATATTAAAACTATGAGAAGTAGTTATTTTATGAAATTTTGCAGAAATATTAATCTAATTTTAGATAGAAAACAGAAACATGGCTGTTTGTTCCCAAGTGCTATCCTTAGCTCTCAGAGATTTCAAAAGTAGAAGGAAGATTAGAAAAAACAGCAGGCACATGTTTCGCAACTACATGCGCACTCTTATAGCCCTGTATCCAGTCTACAGGTGGACTATTTAATTAAGATACTAATTTTGCAAAAATATAAATATGTGTGAGATTTCAGAAAAATTGACAAATACCTAAGTGCCTGCTTGATAGAGCCCCTATTCAGGAGTTTACAGACCCTAGTAGATGATCGACCAGATGACAATGACCTGAGGTAAGGTATTTGAACAAGAAACCTTAAACCTAATACACACAAAAAATCGAAACTTTGATAATATTTTAAAGTCTAAAGCACGGCTTCGATCTGTACTTATTAATAAGATTTTTACTTTTTTCGGGACCTCAAATCTTACGAAAATAAAATGTACTTATTAATCAAAAATGTGTATATTTTAGTCTTGTGTAATTATTTTGTACTTATTTTCAAATCGGTCGAATAATTTTCGAAAAAATGAAAATTTTGGTCAAAAAGTCAATTTTCGGTCAAAAATTTTTTTTTTTGGAAAATTATCGAGCCCCACCTAAAAACTCTTTTTCTACACTTTAATCATGCTAAAACGACTGAAAAAGTGGTCAAAACACGTTTTTGGGCACAACACAGATAACGAATTCCTGCCTCATTTTTTTAAATCAACTTACAAGGCAGGGCTTCTGACTGTGAATCGGGGAAAATCCGGCTAATTTTTTTTTCGCGTATTTTTGTAAAAGGTGCCCAAGATCCTCATTAATTTTGCTCGCCCAGCTCTGTAGGCCCATAAAATAGGCCCCTACTTGCATATAAAGTTTTAATATTTCACGTTTTATTGCGCTTAGACAAGTTCATGTTTATGTAAAAAATGGCTGTGAATATTCTAAAAGTTGTGAATGTTCTTATGCCTAGCAAAAAAAATTTAAACAAAAAACGAATTATTATTCAAACAAAAAACATCAAGTAAGAGCCAAGTACGAGTTCCCAGGGTAAAAGGACACTTCGCACCGGTGCGAAGTGTCCACTTGACTATTTTTAATATTTAAATATTTATATTTTAATATTACAGGGTGTCAGAAAATAACGTATACGATTGATTTTATGCGATTTTTTTTGTTGCTGTTTTGTTATTTTACGGTTTTTAGCAGTAAAAATGAAAGAATTACGAGCTGCGATACTTAGAATGCATTCTTTTGGAGATTCTATGGGAAAAATCGCCACAGACTTGAGAATTCCCAAAGCCACAGTCCAAAAAGCAATTGAGCGTGGAACGGTAGAGGACCGACCGGGACGAGGCCGAAAGAAGACTGCAAGAAGTAAGAAGAATATTCAGCGTGCCAAAGCAATGATCAAGCGAAATCCGACGACCAAGAAAAACTCTGTGCGAAAGTTGGCCAATAAACTTGGAGTGAACCGTGACGCCGCACACAAGATTTTAAGAGAAGATTTGAGTTTGAAGCCGTTCAAGTACCAGAAGCGCCAAAAACTGAACGCAAATGCTAAGAAGAAGCGCCTCGAACGTTGCAGAGCTCTGTTGAAACGCTTTTCACGGGGTCGGCATCGTCAAATCGTCTTTTCCGATGAAAAATTGTTTGACATTCAACAGGTTGGAGTTTGATGTTTCACTTGTTTCATTCGTTTTTTTCAGACGTACAACTCTCAAAATGACCAGATATGGGCAGAAGAAGCGCCGGATACAGAATAGCGTGTGAAATCATTGAAGCGAGCATTGAAAAAAAGCTTGGGAAGAAATCAGCGTTGAAACATTAGAGAAGATAGTGGATAATTTTCCAAAGCGGCTGAAGGCCTGTGTCAATGCCAATGGTGGTCATTTCGAATAATTCTGTTGTTTTATTGTTATTTGCTGTGTTCTGAAATCATTTTGATAAATAAAATCAATCGTATACGTTATTTTCTGACACCCTGTAATATTTTAATATCTTTTAATATTTATTTTTAATATTTAATATTTAAAGCCACGCCAGTGGCCGAAATTTTCTCAGGAATCCGAATCACTGAGCAGAATTTCGAAAAAATGCTTGGTTGTTGTTGAGATATAGTCTGAAGTTGGAAAACAAAGAGTATTTCTTATTTTGGATCATATCTCGACAACCAAATATTTTTTCGAAATTCTGTTAAGTGATTAAAATTTCTGAGGAAATTTCGGTTACTGAAGTGACTTGAAATTTTAAAAAAATTACATAAAAGTAGGTATCTCTATTAAAAAATAGTCAAGTGGACAGTTCGCACCGGTGCAAAGTGTCCCCGGTGCAAAGTGTCCTATGTCCAGTTCCCAGCACTGCTAGGAGGGCAGATTCATAAGGAACTTAGGGGTGCTCTACAAGAATGCACAACAAATTCATCGAAGTTCTCCCAGGTCAGACTCAGGATCCCTATCTTGTCAGTAATTCCTTTTTAACTCTGTTTCAACTTAAGATGTGTAGCGAATATTATAATTTCTTCTGGCCAAACACTCAATCAACTAAACCCAACTGAACTAGATAGCGCTGTTATGAAATGCAGAAAATGGCTGGTGTCTAACAATATACAGTTGGAAGAGGAGACCAAGTTTTTGATGCTTCATGTAAAAATTTTTTTCTAATCCAAGACAGTCGAATCTGGATAAGTCGACACCCTTTGGGACCGGCCCAAGGTGTCGGTTCATCAAGGGTGTCGGCTTACCGAAGGTACATTTTGCTATAAACGTCGTGGCACTATTCACCTTTAGGTACCCTCCAAATTTGCCTTGGTCCCCTCTTTGGTTTTTTTCAATTTTTTATTACTTTTTACTTTTATTACTTTTATGTTTTCGTTTCATTGATAAATCATTCATGAATCGTAGGATGTGTGAAAAAAAAGGGGGGACCAAGGGAAAAAAATTTGAAAAAAACCAAAGCCAGGACCAAGGCAAATTTGGGAAATACCTAAAGGTGAATAGTGCCAACGTCGTTTACCTGACCAAATCGAGTGACCATAGGGTGTCGGATTATCTATATTCGACTGTAGTAAAGACTAAAATT
Source organism: Ditylenchus weischeri (assembly GCA_029231635.1). Lineage (NCBI taxonomy): Eukaryota > Metazoa > Nematoda > Chromadorea > Rhabditida > Anguinidae > Ditylenchus > Ditylenchus weischeri. The sequence goes on from JAMRYI010000674.1 coordinate 49,204, forward strand.
TTTATTGAGGTTTAGGCAATAGATTTATGGACATATTCCTGGGATTTGCAACTGTTTCCAGACTGTCTTCGCCAGTTTTATGAGGAGCAGAAAGAGCAGCATAGAAGGCAGGAGATATTGAAAGAGAGAATTGAGATGGCAGTGACTTCCTCGAAGCGAAAAGTATCGGCGCCTGTGGAAAGGTTGAGACGTCAAAATACACGTTAGTCTTATCAGAATATCAGATTCTAAAAGTTAACTGTAGAAATAGTTATTATTTTCTAGAGAAATGACGAGACAGTTAACTTTTATAAGTTTTAGCAATACAGTCGAGTCCCGCTAACCCGGCATCCCCAATAACCCGGCACCCCCAATAACCCGGCACTTTTTAAAAATTTGGTTGGCTGGCAAAGAAAATCAACAAAGTTTACCCCCAATAACCCGGCACCCGATAACCCGGCAACCCAAGTAACCCGGCACCCTAAGACTGGTCCCGTCCAATAAAAATTACCCCCAATAAACCGGCATCTATCATAGTTTACAACATTTTTCAATTTGCGTCAATTTTTTCTGTATGCGGTAGGCCCCAGTATTCAAAACTATGCTCAGCATCTTCTTGTTAGTGTGACCTTTTCCATTAGTGGCCCTCTTTTATTCCCTTCCCCTCCCTATACAACCTTTTACCCCTCTTAAAATAGTTGAATAAAGGGTGATGATATAGAGGGTCGATTAAGGCCCGATAAAATAATACTACCGCTAACCCGGCACCCCCGCTAACCCGGCACTTTTTGCGGTCCCAGTGGTACCGGATTAGCGGGACTCGACTGTAGTTGTCTTAAGAATACCATAATGCTCTAACTATCCTAACTACCCTAATTTTAAGTGGTCTGGAATTTTTTTCTGAAGTTTTTTCGCTCCGTAAAAAGTGCTGTTGGAGATTTGAAAAAACCAATAAGCACTTTTTACAGGGCTTAAAAACTTAAGAAAGACGAGAGTTTCAGACCACTTGAAATTTAAAAAAAAATCGAGGTTGAAAAATAAGGCCGCATGGGATGGGCCTTATTAGAAATTATATGGCATTCAGATTTAGTACACTAAATTAAAGAACTTGAAATTTATAGTTATTCGCGAGTATCCCACTCTAAACGACTATAGTGATGAAAACCAGTTTAATAGACAGCAGAAGCTAAGTTTCATGAGTGATGTCAGCCGAATAAGTGATTTGGAGGAAGTGGCGGAAGTGATTGAACCCAAACAAAAGGTTACTTTGGTCAACTTTTTTTAACTTCTTGCTGGTAACCTAAATTTAGGTAATCAACGACGTGGACGGCCATTTCGCGTTTGAAAAAGAGGAAAGTGCTGTCTAAAACTTTACAATATGAACTAGAAATACAGAATACAGACTTCATTGTACAGGGTGGTCTTTTATAATCTCCCTAGTTTGTTTTCGCCATAACTTTTTGAATTCATGGTTTTTCGGCGAGATCTTTTTTTTATTCGAAAGAGCTGCTCTGCGCCGAGCGATTGGTACTAAACATGCTTATAACACTTTATTCGAAACACCAAAAAAATAACCAAAACAAATCAACAACAATTTCAACAAATTTCGGATATTTTCTGAATTTCTAATCTCGGTATTTCTGTTCTGTGCTTCGTCCGTTCACGGCAAGGCTGTACTCAATCGGCGTTCATATGCTCCAATGGCTCTGTCAATCATGTCCTGAGGCAGTTCTTCAAAAGTTTGCTCGATTCTTCTTTGGAGAACATTCATGTTGACGATTGGAGTTGTGTAGACCTTGCTCTTGATCCAACCCCACAGGAAGAAGTCCATCGGCGTCAAATCGGGCGAGTAAGGCGGCCAGGCGATCGGAGCAGGCGCATTTGGCGATCCTCGGCCCATCCAGCGTAGCGGAAACGTCTCATCCAGCCAGTTTCGAACAGCGACAGCACAATGCGGAGGTGCACCATCTTGCATGAAGACGAGATTTTCGAAGTTTGGAGTTCTTCAGATCGCCCTCCTTGAATTTTGCGTACCACTTCTTGATTGATTTTGCATCCGGAGCTGTTACTCGATGATCGGCTTGATTGGCTCTCTGTTCACGTCGATATCTCTGCTGGAAGCTGGATACGCTCTTGCCCTCTTCGATAAACCATTCTACGCACTGAGATCGTTGCTGAGGCGAAAAAGACATCTAAAAAGACACATTTTTAAACAAGCCGTAGCTGATCAACAGAATCATGACAAAAATCAAAATTTGGTACCAATCGCTCGGCGCAGAGCAGCTCTTTCGAATACAAAAAAGATCTCGCCAAAAAACCACGAATTCAAAAAGTTATGGCGAAAACAAACTAGGGAGATTATAAAAGACCACCCTGTACTATTTACTATCAATAAATATCAAGTTGCGAGATTAATCAAAGCCGTTTTCACACTTCATTATAGACAACATCTCTATATAGTATTTGGGTCGGCTGTGTCGGTCTCCACTTTTGTGTTTAAGCCCAATTTTTTGCCATCTTTTTGCGAATTTATGTCGGATATCTTCCCGGAACCCTAAAATTCAACATGTTAGCTCTCTTTCAAGCACAAAACCGTAAAATTGACTTGGCTCTAAAAAAAGTTTTTAAGTCCTCCCAATTGGAGATGGTAGATTTTACCCTGGAATTAGGGTGGATTTTTGTGTTCAAGCCTAATTTTCAGCTATTTTTTCAAAACTTACGTCGGATATCTTTCCGGAACCCTAAAGTTCAACATCAAGAAGGGGTTATCAGGGGGGTATGTGACGGATTTATATTAATTAAAATTTCAAAATACGATAAAAGCGCCGATAGGCGCCTGTTGCCCCTAGTTTGTCTATGTCAGGGCTTATAGCTTAATTTTTGAAATAAAATACATCGTGCGGAATAAAGTACAATTTGGTCAATTTTGTCAAAAATAGGGTCATCGAGCGCTCGAAATGTTCGAAATTTCAAGCGCTCAACTCAAAAACTCTAAAAATTCGTCTTCTCTTTAAATAGTAAATATATAAGGCTGTAGCTGTTGAAAGCTGTAGCTTTAAAGCTGTAGCTTTTGTAGCTGTTGAATTGCGCTACAACTAAGTACTAAGATGTTTGTAAAACGCTTGATACTTAAATAAAATTTTGATCACACCAAGTGATGAAAACGATGATCAACATCTCAAAATGAGCTGTTAGGTATTTCAAGACAAATTATGACTATTCTGAAATATTCCAAAAAAGCTTTATATACCATTTAAAAGAGGAGATGCAGAGCTACAAAATAGAAATAACAGATAAAAGATATTATCCTGAAATCGATAAAAGATAAAGCTCTGAAAATCCATCACGAACTTTTTTTACACCAGACTGCAGCAGTCATGACTTCACAGTCATCAAATGAGGCTAAAACTTTGCAGTCACGAAAAAAGCAGTTTTTGACTGCACAGTCAAAATTTGCTAGTCCTGATTTGAATAAATCAGCTCAATGCATCGTCAAAAAGTACGCTTTCAAAACTTTCCTCTGCGCGACATTTTCTACTATTAGTAGAAAATGTCTGGTTGACCATTGTCCCTTACAGATCTTTTTAACCCCCAAGATTTCACACGGAAAAGGCACGACCACCCCGTCACCTACCGAAGAACGTCATATACCAAAAGATAACTCTAATGGAGCTGGTTACGAAACCGTTCGCAAAATCTGCTACGCGCTAAAGTGCGCCGAGATATCGGCTTTTAAAAATTCGAAATTTTTTATCGACTATATATTGCAGATCAGCAATATTACTTAACAGGTAAATGTTGAGCAGTGGTATAAATGCATATGTGTTTTTCATTTCGCAGGTTCGATTCCAAAATGGGGCTTTTTCTAGCAATTTTAATTTCAAGTTATCTATCATATCAATTACCGTATAACCTCTATTAATATCCCCCCTCTAATTATGTCCCCCCCTCTAATAATGTTCCCCTGGAGAGGGGTCGAAAAATAATGTCCCCGGGGATATTAATAGAGGTTATACGGTATCTATCTTTCTCGCAAACTTCTCGCCAACATATTTTAAAAAATATTTGACTGAAGTTGCGGGTAAGCGACCATAGCCCCGACAGTCTTCCCTTCCTACGCCCCTAATTGCAGAACTAATAATAATCACTTTAAAAACTCGCAATATCTTTTTAAATTAAAGTCGAGCAGAAAAAAATGTTCACGACTGAAAAAGTTGTAAGAGTGGCACAAGGAAAGTAATCAGGGAAATTTAAAATTGCTGAAAAAAGAAATGCACCAGCTTGGAATTGAACCTGCGACATGAAAAAGAAGTCGGCATTGACAGTATACCAAGTGCATAACCTTAGATCACCTGAACGATTCCCAAAACGCAAAAATCGACTAGTAAATATTTTCCATATTCAAGTTCAAACTTTATACGAATATGGCAAACAAATCAAACAAACGAAATGAAATTCGAAAATATAACAACAATTTGCAAAGGATATACAGCGGACCAATAATGCTTCTATGACGCTTCTCAACGCCAGTGTTCTGTAGGGCACTTAATCGAGAGTATATCAAAAATCCTTCTCTCAAAGTACCACTTGATATCCTTATTGCACTACCTACTGTGCCATAAAGTCCGTTATTATAATAGGGGTAATTTAATATCATGTAATGAATGATATGAAACCCTGGTATCATGGGTTTGGGTATGTTTGGCCGCTTCGCGGCCAAAAACGCAACTTGCTCCTCATTGCAAGGGATGACTGACTATTTAATAGACACAAACCCGGCCAACTATTGCAGATTAACATATACATATGTTATAGACACAAACCCAGCAACCTATTGCAGACGAAGATGTGTATAATCTCGGGTACCTGGACCTAACTTATGATGCGATAGAAATTTTTTCGTGCATGTCAAAGAAAGTGGCTGAAGTACCTCGCAAGGGTGCAGTTCTACAGAACCACTTCTTAAAACCTTCCACCGTACAGGGTACATCCATACTATCTTTTGGTGCATCACATTCTTGCACCTTCTCGCGCCAGATCATTGCGATGGCCCCTGTGCTGATACTTTAATGATTTGCTTTTAGTTTCAATCCAATGGTTTTCTTCGATCGGATTTGCCGAAATAGGCCTAATAGATAGCATTAGCACCATTTGCTTTGCTAAGTGAGACCTTAGAAAGTTAGAATAATAAGCTAGCCGTAAAAGACACCAAAAAGCGACAGATATTCGCCAGAAATTTGAAACCAGTTCAAACTCATTAATTTTTTCGAGCACTCAAAACTCGACTCAAAATTCAAAAAAAAAATGGAGTCGAGTTTAACGTGAAACAAAAAGTCGAAATTATTTTCGAGCGCTCGAAACTCGAAATTTCCGCTCAAATTTCAAAAATTTGGCGCTACTAGCGAATAGCACCCATAAAGATTTCGTTATTTTTTCGGTAAAATGGTTTATACCCTGCAGCAAAGAGTGTGGACAATTATCTGGCATGGCCAATCCGGGTCACCAAAGAAGGTTCAAGTTGCGTATCGGGCCAAATTCGGAAGAAAACATGAACCTTCTTTGGTGACCCGGATTGGCATACCAGATAATTGTCCACACTCTTTGCTGCAGGGTATAAACCATTTTACCGAAAAAATAACGAAATCTTTAACTAGCTAGCGGAAAAGAAAAATTTTATGGTAAAATGACAAATAAGATGTCAAACGAATTCCTATCACCTCCTCTATCGAACAAAAAAAAGATCTCGTTGGTATAGCGCATTACCAAAAAGTTATGAGCAAAAGAAATAGTTCAAAAAATTTGGACAACCCTGTATATACTTGTGTCTGTAGCCTAGGTATGTCTCTAGAAACATACCTAGGCTGAACTACACTATAGCATGTTAACCCAAAACGACCAAGAAAGACGTTTTTATGTCTTTAAAACCCAAAGCGCACAGATAACATGTTTTTAGTTTGTGGTTGGCCAACAATAAAAATTCGAAAAATCTCTTGCTTTTGGGCTACATTAAAAACTGCACCATTTCAAATGATAACCCACGCGGACCCATCGCGCATAGATATTAATTTTAAAAAGATCATTTTCTTTTAATCATTTTAAGGTAAAAGCCTTGTGCCTCCAGAGGGATATAAATCGCTAGAAAAATACTCTAGTATGCATAAGAATAGTATGCATACCAGAGTTTCTATTTACGGAATTATGTGCAGACTCTGTTTTTTATATAAACTATTTGCTTTAACAAATTGAAAATTTTTAGGGTTTTGGAGTCTTCACACTGAAAATTGGGCAATTTTTTCTTGGCTTCCAAAGCGAAATCGATATTTGAAAAAATTTCATTGGCGGACCGCAACCTAAATACATGCTTTCTGTGCGCTTCAGGTCTTATAAACATGAAAAATTTTCTTTCTTGGTCATTTGTTGGGCCAACATGCTATAGCATATTTCAGCCAATTTTACAATTTTCCCATGAACGTAGTTGTTTTAATATTGAATCAGCACTAGTTGGTTGCAAGTAAAACCATGTGTGCGTGCGCACCACTATTAAATTAATGAGCATTGCATGCTTGGCCACAAAAACCACTTCTTCCATCTTCAACCTTTATTAGTTATTTGGCTGCAATAACTTACCAACAATTGTCTAAAAATGATTTTCACTTCTAATCATAAGCTTCAAATTCTGATACTTCTTGCCGCTTTTATTTGTAAAGCTGTAACCAAAGAAGGATGTCAAAATGCACAATGCAGTCCGTTTTTCACCCTTCCATGGTCAGTTCAACTAGTTTGTAAATCAGCTTCCGTTAAACTTGCGGTGTAAGTAGGGCTTCCCATTTATACTTATTACCGTAATTATTCTAATAGAAACCCCGTCTCTAATAGTAAACCCCCCCTTTTTGACTAAGATTTCAGAGTTAGGGTTATTTTTGATTGACACTTTCAAGATTTTTAGAGGATTGAAAAATAGTAACCCCAGGGTTTATATTAGAATAATTACGGTAATAAGATTTGTACTTATTTTGGGACTTCAAATCTTAACTTTTTGTAGAATTTTATGTCAAAATCTTATTTCTTAGCACCAAAAAAGCAATAAGCACTGGATAAAATAGCATACTTTTGGTAAAATACCCTAAAGTGTTCTTTTTGAGTAAATATCCTTATTTTTGAAGAAAAAAATATCTGGTAGCCCTGGGTATGATAGGGAGCTTACGATGGAGGTGTGAGGTGCGAGGTTGAGGTGAAACGGTGTCTAGATCTCGCGTTTTTCAGTGAAAAATGCCAAATCTGATATAGATGACCTGTATCTACTTTTTGGCTAAAGGTATAGGTTATCTATACCACATTTGGCATTTTCAATGAAAAACGCGAGATCTAGTCACCATTTTACCTCGAACTCGCACCTCACACCTCCATTGTAAGCGCGCCATAAGCCTTACCCAAAAGTGACTGAATATACCTAAAACGCATTTTTAACGTCATTTCAGAGCGGTTGTCGACAACCTGGTGTTGTGGTGTCAGACAAACTTGTGCAGATTCAAAATTTTAGATTAGAACCATCAGTATCATAATTGCAAAGATTATTCAAACGGCGCTCAAAAAATTCAGGCACCACAGAAAACAAGCCATTTGACCAAATATTGACGTATTTTTATAACGTCTTCATTACTGGCGGTTTTTCGAAAAAATTTAACGATTCTGGTAAAAAGATTTAAAAAGATCTGGAAAAATCTGGTTCCAATCTGGTACTCCTATAGAAAAGTCCACACCGCATTTTTTTCAACGTTTCTATATGAATCTTCTGTTTTTTTGAGAAATTATAATTTTTTTAGCTCTTTTGGCTCTTTGGATCCGTGTATACAGCAAACCTGTAAGGAAATCTGCCGTAAGGACGAGAACAGAAAAATGATAGCCTGCTATTGTAGAGGGTTTGAGCTTACAATAAACTTTCTTTAGCTGTTTTTTCGTATTTTTGAATGTGGGTCAAACTTTACTCATACGGCGAGATTTTCGTGAATGACCATGGCACTTCCAAAATTTTAATTGGCTAATTTTGAGACCATGGTGCTTTACGGAAATCTCCTTAACTCTTTTTTATCCACATCCAACGACCCTTTTTACTGATTCGCACTAGGGCTCTGTCCCACTATCTGTTCCAAATTTTGCCTTGGTCCCCCCTGTTGTTTTTTTTGATTATTTTAAAACATGTGACCACGAAATTTTTAAAAAAACAACAGGGGCGACCAAGGCAAAATTTGGAACAGATAGTGGGATAGAGCTAGTCTTGATGTCCGTGACAATATCTGAATAACCCAGGGATCGCAACTCAAAAAATTGAAATTCAGCACGCCAGCTTCTAAAAATCAGCACGCGGGTCGAAAAATCAGCACTAAGTGCGACGACTATACAACATCTTTGTAGAAAACAACATCTCAACGTCAATTCTTTATCCCGAATGAAAACAAAGTGAAATTTGATCAACAATACTTTCCTACTCCAAACTCTGAAGAACCTGAAAATGTTTTCAACTGTAAATGTAACAAAAGCTAAGAGTACCTGATGACGAACGGGAACAACTTCTTCTCCTTATGGTTGGATGCGTCGATTGAGATTGAAAACGGCAGATCGCCCAGCTCCTGCAGAACACGCTCGACTGACCATGGCGCAAGAACTCCTGAATGAGAATAATTAAGTGAAGAACGTGACGAAAATAATTGAACGCACCTGTGATGATTTTTGCGGTCTTCTTCTGGGCGGACGAAAACTTCATTGCAACCTTGGAATCGGAGAACATTGTGCGGAAGAGCCCTTCGGATGATACACAGTCGGTGGAGGCGAACGATTGATGGTGTCGAGCGGTATGGTAGGCCCAGGTTCCTTCGGCGGCAGTGGCTTTGTCATCATCGGCGGTAGGAATAGACTTGTTTGTGAGGAAGTTAGAGACCGATTGTGTACCTGAAAAAAACCCTACCTGAAAATCAGCACAAATCAGCACAAAATTTTGAAAATCAGCACAAATCAGCACAATCAGCACATTTTAAAAAAATCAGTTTTTGACCCTGAAAATCAGCACGGTTGCGATCCCTGGAATAACCCCTTTTTTGCAAATGTCTGAAAAAACAAAGGACTCCCTTGTTAGCCAACCCAAATTTATACCCTTTTTGCATTTTCAGAACTATTGAAGGGCCCACGCTGCGTGCCTGCTTTTGCTCCAAATCTAAGAAAATGATAGCATTCTAGCTCCAATTTAGACTTTTTTTGTTTTAGTTCAATTTGTTTAGCTATAGCCTAGTACATGGTTATTTTCGCCTATGTCTCTCTGTTAAAATTTTTGGAATTTTATCAAATTTTTTATAATTTTTCATTTGCCTTCTTTTAAAGAGAATTTTAGTAAGAAAAGTATAAATTTTCTAAAAATGTGTAAGCGAATACCAAAAAATTGAAAAATTCCAACTATATTTACAGGGAAACCAAGGCAAAAATATCGATTCGGATGACAAATTGTCATTGACAATGCCAAATTTTTACATTAATGCCTAGTTGTTAAGTTCAATAAAAGAAAATGGGGCACAAATAATTGAGGAAATGGGTGTTTATGGCCGTCGGGCGTCTTGCTTTTATCGTCTACTGCTGTTTGATAGTTGCATAAGAAGGTAATAGAGAAGTTGGGGGAGTAATTCTTTTGTAAAATCAGCCATTTTGGCGCTCTCTTTTATCCCTTAGTTGATAGTGTTTGAATTGCCGTGTAATTAGTGAGCTTTATGGTGTCAAGCAGGTTGTTTAGGTAATGTTTTTGGGATACAATTGATATGGCGCAATGTGCTCAAGTCCGACCCCACCTCGTGCGCGACCGCTTTTTATCCTTACATCGATCTTGTCTACAGTCAAACCTCGATATAACGTACAGGGTGAGTCGTAAAAGACTGCACCATGTTTTCAATCTCCTTTTTAATTATCTTCAGTAATTTCAATCACATTTTTACTTGCAAATGGTCGGCTGGATATATTCGGGTGGAAATAATCTCTTTGCTTATATAATTTTTTAAGTTTATTTATTTCGAACTGTTGGCTGAAATACAAAAAAAAGTTTTTTGGAGTGAACGCGGCAGCCCTTGAAATTTTTTTCTAGATACTGCTCACTCTTTAAACCCTGGGGACCAGGTCAGGCGCACGCAATATTGGGTGTGCGCGTTATATCGAAGTTTGACTGTACAGTCAAACCTTAAAAAAGCATAGACCTACGACACTTATGGAGGGTGTGGTTCTGTCTATTTGTAATAATAACCAAGCAAATCGAGAAAACTACACCGTATCTAGGATAGAACATATCGAAAGTTAACTGTATTGATGATAACTTCAAATTAAAAAGTGCAACATTGATCTCGTTGAAAAAAGCCAGCTCTCTATAAGACTGCACTTTATTTCTAATAGGGCATCGATGTATTAAGAGTTGAATTTTTTAAAAGCTTTACAAATTTTTTAACCGTTCTCATTCTGTTCCAGGTCTAATATACCGCCTTGGGCAACTTTAACCAGAATTACGGCACGCAGACATTTCAACATATTTTCCCCTCTGGTACCGGCCCATGTTTCTTAAAGCAGTAAATGAAGTGATCTTCGCCCTGTCGTGGCAAACAGTTATACCGCAGTCTAAAAGGATTAGGGTGAATAAACGCACTAAAAAATCGCACACTTGAAAGACTTTGCAATCGATTCTTTAGAGATTGATTACCACGTCACACAGCTTCATTCTAGATACATATCTATACCGTATTCTCTCTAATAGAAGCGCACTCTGTATTAGAAGCGCTATCTCTAATAGAAGCGCACCCCTAGGCATTTTATCTACACCGTTTTTGAGAAAAATTCAATAAAATTAGGTTAAATTGGCGCTTTTAAATTTTTTTCCATAGACTTTGTGGTAAGGACTACCAAAATAACAGAAAAATGGTCCAGGAATGGGTGAAGCAGGAAACAAATCTTCGTGAGTCACAGTATGTTGCTGTATCTAATTGACTGCACATTGACAGATATTACGTTCTAGTTTATTGTTTCAGGAAAAAGTCAAAACGAATCGCTGAACCTCAAGTGGATCGTCGAAGCCTGGAACAGCCTTTCAAAGAAGCTTATCACCGATTCGTTCAAGTCGTGCGGCGTAACAAATTCCGCTGATGGGTCAGAGGACGGTCAAATCCACTGCTTCAAAGAAGATGGGCCGGTTCCAAGTGGTCAACTGAAACTGGCTAAGCTAATGGAAGAAGTGGACCTCGGTGAAGAGGAAGAAAGTATGATGAATAAAAGCGATGCGTCCATTGAGTGCTTATTTGTTTTTTTCATGGTTGTAAATAAAAAAATTTTTCGCTCAATACTGTGGATTTTATGAAGGGGTTGAAAAATAGAAGTGCACTCTCTATTAGAAGCGCACTCTCTAATAGAAGCGCACCCCCCAAGGGAGGTTGAAAAATAGAAGCGCATGCGCTTCTATTAGAGAGAATACAGTAGATGCTTTTAAATGATTTTGCTAAAAACATGGAGTTTGTCGTAGCGCTTTTGCCAGACCTACACTGCAAGATCATTGTCTGATTCTACGAAGGTTATTGTTATTAACAACCAGCTCCAGAAATATGCTTTTTTCCTGTCTGGCGAAGATTCTCTACAGAAAATAATTCTCAGTGTAAGTAAACAAAAAAGCTAAGTTAAGTAACAACTAAGTTAAAGGACCATACTCGCGGTAGTCTGGTGGGTCCTCGCCAATTCAAAAAATTCTATTAATCATTGAACTTCTGTACGGATTTCTTAACTTGGTTTCTAACAAAACTACACCTAAAATTGAATTCTAGGCCTTGTTTTGTTAGAAACCAAGTTGAAAATCCGTACAGAAGATCAATGATTAGGAAAATTTTTCGAATTGGCGGGGACCCACCAGATCACAGCGAGCATGGTCCTTTAAGTATGCAAAGCTGGTTTTCTTGTTTCTTGAAATCCTGAATGCAACCTCTGCTGATGCTGTATTTTTTGCTAGCAGAGTGAATAGAAGCCTGCTTCGAGTGCTGGACAACTTACAACTTGAACGACGTTGTGCAGACTTTACGCTTTCTTGACGTCTTTGCTGGTGGCTCTTCCCGTCACTCTCACAATTGGGAGAACTAAACAGAGAAATAAAAAATTGCTAAATTGTGTTTTCCAAGCACTGGATAAAACGGCCATAGGCAAGGGGCCAGTAAATTAGAGAGGCCGGTAAATTTTAAGGTCAACCCTCAGGGGGCCGTTAAATTGGGTGACCGAAAATCAGGCGATTCTTTTTATCCAGAGACCAAAGTTTTACGTTGATTTTCCATAAAGAAACAGTCACTTAATTTATCTGCATACAGAATTTAAAAAAAAATAGATTGGAACATTTGAAATGAAAATTTTTTTGGAAAGCCAGTCAATATAGGGCACTTGTTTACTTGGGGGAGGTCCTTTTTGGTCAACTGTGAATAGTGTTCAGACGTCTCCTAAGTAATTTTTATACGCTAAAAACGATAAAAAAGTTCTTTCCAAACAATTTCCGTACTAAAAAGACATATTTTGAAAAAAAAATTGGTTATCAAAGGTTGACCAACTGCCTTGGTCCCCCAAGGTAGGCTGAGCGAATGAGAGCGGTGTCAGACTACAAAAGACGCTTCTCGACAACAACAATTTTATTCGCACTCAAAATCCTTGTAAACACTTATTTTACGATATTTCCACTACGTTTTGGTTGCTGGAGCTGGGCAAAAAGTTCCCTCCTTGGCCACTATTCACAGTTGACCAAAAAGGGGGCCCCCCAAGTAAACAAGTTCCCAATATAGAATCCCTGGTGCAAAGTTACTTTTTTCTCTTGATTTTTTAATATTGGTGTAATAATTGGCTAGGCATGCACATCCACTACTTGACTAAATTATCTCCAATCTGTCTGTCGGGGTTTTTTATTGGTGGAATAGGAGGAAAGGCAAACTAGTTAGTGAATGGTAGTTTGTAATAACAAACAATTGCCTTAATTCAATTAGATTGCTGGCTAGTTGTCCTTGTGCAATCAAGTGGATGGATGCACCTCAGCCATATCGCAACCCACCATCTATAACTATAAAGTACAGTATGCAGTACTCGACATGCGAGTGAGAGGATGTTTCTACAGCCATTAGCCAAATATGCTCATGGTGTCGGATAAAAGAGGGTGTCGGTTAACTGGGGTGTCGGATAACCCAGGTTTGACTGTATAACATAAGGTTTTTCCTGGCCGCACCCGAAAAAACACCCCTCTATAAAACATAAATCGCTTAAATTTCTCAAAAACTCAGATTTGTTTTGTCTAGATAAGAAATTTGTTTACATTCAGGTAGTCATGAATCAAAAATTATCATTTTCTTTTGTGTTTCTCGTTTGTGATGCGTAATTATATTTCTGGAATGGTTACTCTATATAACAAAACCTCTATATAACATAACGTTTTTGGCGGTGCCTTGAATTATGTTATATAGAGGTTCGACTGTAATGTCAAAAACACGATTTTCGCTTGTTCCCTCCTGTGGTTTGGGTCCTGATCTGTGGGTGCCCTCTGGATTGGCAAGGCCTAAACCATAGGGGGACCAAGCGAAAATCGTGTTTTTGACATTATATACCAAAGAAAATTTATATTTTTTCTAGGACTATTGCCGAAAGCCGTTTGTCGAAATTCGACGTCTACCAAAAGTTATGAGCATTTGAAATGGTGGGAATTTCTTTGCCCACCCGGTATTTAAAAAGTTAGATTCGATCATTTCTAAACAACCCCAATAAACAATACAATTAGCACTTTCTATGTGCCACCAGCAAAGTGCCAGTGGCCGGATATGGACAGCAAACAATGAACGCATCCACAAATCTCAATTTCCCTTGACAATTTGGTGTAAAAATGCCTGAGGAGAGTATTGCAAAAGGCAAACAAGTCTGAGTGACAATCTAGGCAAATTACTTCAGGCTTCTACCTGCTCTAATTTTGCATAATTATGACTATGGGAATTTGGGACGTGTTTGATTTACAATTATTTATTGTTCTCAATACAAAATAATACAATAATAATGTGACTGTGTTTACAAAGCAGCAGCAGCAAAATAAATAAATACACGCACAGATCATGAGAGAATGGCATTTGGAAATTCACATACAAACTACAATTGAACGGCTGAAAGTTTTGTATTTGAAAACTTGATTTTCTGTTGTCTTGGTGTAGAAATAATCTAACAACGTGGATTCCTTGAAATTTAAAATTCAGCAAACAAAACTACCGTATTTTCAATTAATCCGTCCCCAACCAGTGTTTTCAAAACTCAAACCTCAAGTTTTGCCTCATGTTTTCTAAAATTGTCTGTAGCTCTGTTTTCAGCATTCATTTTTTAAATTTATTTTTTTTGTTTTGTTCGCCATGAAAATTTGAGTTTAGGGAATAGAGAAAAAAATTCAGACCCGTTTTCCTTACAAAAAATTGAGAAAAAATCGATTGAAGCTGTAACTTTTTGCTAAACTCAAATATTTGAGTTTTTTATAAGGAAAACGGGTCTGAATTTTTTTTCTCTATCCCCTAAACTCAAATTTTCATGGCGAACAAAACAAAAAAAGGAAAAGAAAACAGAGTTACAGACAATTTTAGAAAACTTGAGTTTTGAAAACACTGCCCCCACCCTCTCCATTTACAGCGTTTTCATTTGTTTGTTTTAACTATTTAATAAGCATTTTGATTAGACAAAAAAGTGATTCACCACTCTATCGATAGCTGAGGAAATGCCATTTTATATGCAGAAAAAATTTATTCGTTACAGTTCTCACATAAACTTTTACAAGTGTTTTAAATTTTAGTTTTGTAAAAATGCCATTTAACAAATTAACACACATTTTCATCACTTTAACTGATTAAATTTTTGATTTATGGATTTCACAAGTTTTAGTGCTATGTTGTAGCGCAGTTCAAGAGCTACAAAATACATTTTACGTAATGATTTTTGAAAATCTGAATGTTGAGATATGGTCTTTTTCAAAAAATAACACAAATTCAGGTTTTTTCCTTTTTTTGCGATTTTGTTGCAGAATGTTTTTAAAGAAAACCATATCTTGACAATCTTACATTCAAAAAATTCTGTAAATTGGATTTGGTAGACCTTGAGTTGCGCTACAATATAGTCTAAAATTATCATAACAGCGCTTAACAAAAAGTTGAAATTTTAATCAAATTTCTGGTCAACTTGTTAAAAAAATAAATAATAATAAACAAATAAAATTTAAAATAGTTTTAAAAGTTTATGTAACAACTGTAATGAATAAATTTTTTCTGCATATAAAATGGCATTTCCTCAGCTATCGACAGAGTGGTGAATCACTTCTTTGTCTAATCAAAATGCTTATTAAATAGTTAAAGCAAATGGTGCGAAATAAAATGAAACCCCCGGTATTTCCCATCTCTGACTTTTTAAAGACCTTTACTAATTAGGACACGGAGTATTTAGAGTAAGACATGGCCAGATTTTTTGATCTGGGTTTTTCCATCTTAGCTGTTTTTCTCAAAGATTCAACAAAAAAATTCTGCAAGCCCCTTCGAAATTCTCCCTCCTAAAAGAGTTATCGATAACTCTAAAAAGAGTTAATTACCCAACTGTGTCCCACCCCGCTCAGAAGAAAAATTAAAACCGTTAGCACAAAACCAGTGTTTCCGTGATATCACTATTTATGATAAAATAATGATATGATAGTGAATTCAGTATCACATCAGTTGAAATTTTTTCAACCACCGTATTATCTCTAATAAGCGCCCCGGGGCGCTTATTTTTCAACCCTCCGAAAATCGGAAAAATTTTGGGTCGATCTCGAGATTTTTGGGTGCACAACCAAAATCTAAAAAATGGAATCGGTAGAGCTCGTGGGAGTTAAGAAAATGCGAAAAACAGCTTTGCAAAATATTTGCTCTGCCCCGAGATACAGACCCTCAAAGTAGAGGGGGCGCTTATTAGAGAGGGGGCGCTTATTAGAGATAATACGGCAATATCATATCATTATCATATCAACCGAAAATTTCAATCCGTTTCTCTGTTTGGATGTGATTTGTCCGCCTGCAGTGTCTCATTGGTTGCATTGTTTGTCTAATCAAAGGATTTTTGTGGTCTAATACTCGACACTAATTTTTTTTACCGATATGACTATCACATCACCTGGAAAAATTTTTAATGCTATCACATCACTATCATATCATGCGAAAAATTTCTCGGCCATATCATATCACTATCATATCATCCGCTAAAAAACGACATCATGGAAACACTGCACAAAACCCATAAAAAGAATTAAGCGAAATTATATAGCTGGTGTTTATCGGTCCTTCGAGGACTGCCAAGTGCATTTCAACACTAATTTTGTTTCGAATTGGTCGTCGTCCAGTTTGACACCCATACATTTCCTGTGATAATTATGTCTCGACATTAATCTGCTGGGTCCTACTCTTTGTTACACCAAATTTGGACTCCTTTTGCCAAATGTATTTGGCTGGTCATTGGCGAGGAGTTCGATTTTGCCAGTCGTTTTGGAAAAAAATATTTACGCCATTAAGACCCAACCTGGTGTTGATACAAGAGCATTTGATTTTCAAAAAGGGGTGCTCTTATATCCAGATTATCGTAATTTTTTCGAAAAAGGCCGGAAAAATCGGAATTGTTGTGATTTGTAACAGTAGAGTGGCTGAATCAGATTTGGTAAAAGCCGTTAAAAATTCATATCGAAACTCTACTGTACCATGTTTTCATTTTCAGCTTTTCGGATGGTATATTTTTGTAGAACTCATGAAAAAATTTCGGTCATTCAATTAAAAACTACACATCAAACGTGAATAATGTATCAAAGTCCCACACTCCCGTTCAAGGATTCAGCATTTGCTGGTAGAGAAACTGCTGATACAAAGGTGAATTCCAGTAAGAATGGCCAGTTGTCTGAGCATTACTTCCTGCAAAATTAGGCATGGCACCAAAGTGGCCATTGGCTGAGAATCCAGCAGCTACTGCCGCTGCTAAAGCTACAGGACTCTGGCTGGATGTGTTGGGTTGCATGGAGGCCATTGCGTTGGAATAGAAGTTGTAGTAGGGAGGAAAAGGCAGGTTGGGGAAGTTGGGCTGGCTGCTGCTGCTAGTAATAGGGTCTCTATAAAGTGATGAGGTGCTGGCTTCGCAATGCGGCACTGAAGGCATAAATCTTTTGACAGCCGAACATCCATTCAACTGACTATTACTGCTGGCACCACTGCTACTGCTTGTGGGCGAACACTCGGAGTCTGAAAACGGAGAATTGATTTTCGGATGTTAAAGTAAAAATCAAAAGAGTCCAGGCTGGACTAATTTTTGGATGTGCAAACTTTGATAAAGCGTGCCGCAATCACAAGCTGTTTTGTGTAGGGTTGGCAACAGTTAACTCGCCGTTTTGAAAAATTTTGACTTTATTTTTTGTTTTTATGTGTGTTTTTTTACAAAAATTAGAGCATGTGACCCCGCAACTGGAAGCCTATTTCAGTGGCTACACATTGGCATAAAAATTTCTTAATTTGGCTTACAAAAATGGATCTTTTTTAATGAAAACAATTTCGGGTCAGACTACCCGATTTCGGGTACCCGATGCCGAAATCGGGTAGTCTGACCCGAAATTGTTTTCATTACAATAGATCCATTTTTGTAAGCAAATTAAGAAATTTTTATACCACTGTAACCACTGAAATGGGGTCAGTGCTCAAAATTTTCGAAAAAAACACACATAAAAACAAAAAATAAAGTCAAAATTTTTCAAAACGTCGAGTTAACTGTTGCCAACCCTAGTTTTGTGTGCCTTTATGAACATTTAAACGTCAAAAGGGTTTTTCTCCGCTAGCCATTGATTGTTGTTTGCGGAATTGTTATTGTTGAGCTTATGAATAAAATCACTTGAATATTTTACAAGCCCTTGATATAACGTACACCTGTCATCTATTTCGATATAACGTACCCTTAAAGGGGCATGCCCACGCTAATAAGAGGTGGTGCCCGGGAATTCAAAAATTTTTCCTAATTACTGGACTTCTGTACGGATTTTTCAACTTGGTTTCTAACAAAACCATACCTAAAATTTAATTCTAGGCCTTGTTTTGTTAGAAACCAAGTTGAAAAAATCCGTTCAGAAGTCAGTAATTAGGAAAAAATTCCCTCACCTCGTGGGCATGCCCCTTTAATACAACGTACTCTTGATATAACGTGCCCCTTTATCCGGCCCCCAGAGGGTACGTTATATCGAGGTTTGACTGTACAGGGGTCCATGATATGGTACAAGCCTAATAAAAAACAATTTCCTGTCTTGAAATGGAAGGTATGGCGTGTTTTTGTAAATATTTGTCCTTAAATTGTAATACGGAAATTTTGTTAAGTGGGTATCATAAATCCAGTCGAACACACAACACAATTCCCACTCGCCTGCGACTCCACTTGGGTCCTACATTTCCTACATACATTGATTTCTAAAGTACTTTGCCAGATATCTTTGGTGAGCACAATTTAATAAGTTGCAAGAATTTTGAAAATGACCAAATTTTGCGAAAAATACCCATTACTTATTTTCAAGCAGCACTTTTATTGATTAAAATAAAAAGAATTGATTTAATTCGACTTTTTATGTTTGCAGCTGTTTTCAGAATTTTAAATCAGTTTTTTTAATTTTTTTATAAATTATAGTAAGGCCACTTTGATTCGGACGAAATGCTAGCGCAGGAAAAAATTCTTGCAAAAAACATATTTCGTTGAAATCGTTTCACCTGGACTTATAGACAGTGACCGCTTCCTGACAGATCCTTCTCTAAAGCCTTTCGCAAATGGATTGTGCTAAAAATACAAAAATTGGAATGTTAGGCAGAATACAAATTAGCCAGGTACTTATAGGGTTCCCCATATCGGTATTTTTTCAAAAACAGGTTTTAACCATTTCTAATCAATTCTTACACGTTGTTTCCGTCCACTTTTCATCAAAAGTTTTGACGTTTTTAGATTTTCTACCTTCAATTCTACCAGATTCAACCTACTTCAACAGGAAGCCCCTTTGGGGGTACATGGTCCGGGCCAAGGGCTGACCCTTTATATATCAAGAAATATATCAAGGAAATTTAACCAATAAAAATAAAGATACATGCGCTGTCTCAGCTGTTTATTTTTATTATTCCTAACAATAGTAGTCGCAATGTAGTATTTTCCCCAGCCTTGCAATGGTAATTTTAATCGTTTTTATACACCTTTGTACCTTATACCTTTTTACTCCATTGCAAGCAGGCAGCTCCTTTTTCACCTGTTACAGTTACCACCAAGAGATATAGATATATATCTTCAAGATATATATTTCTTGATATATAAAAGGTCAGCCCTTGGCCCTGACCATGTACCCCCAAAGGGGCTTCCTATTGAAGTAGGTTGCCTGCCGAAGGCAGACAGGTAGAAAATCTAAAAAAGTCAAAATTTTTGATGGAAAGTGGTCGGAAACAACGTTTTTATCGGTTTTAGCGTGTAAGAATTGCTTAGAAATGGTTAAGACCTGTTTTTGAAAAAATTCCGATATGGGGGAGATATAAGTACCTGTAGCCATTCAAGCAACTACCTGGACTTTCAATTTGATGATGTTCTCGCTGAATAAAAACTGTTATAAAAATACTTTTGCGCGACAAGAAAAAGCCACCTTTGGTAGGCAGTGACTGCGATAAACTGAGTCTCCTTGGGCGTGAAAGTGTGGACGGGCTTCAAATCTTTACGTTCGGACGACATGTCGTAGATGGAAATGACTGGCTGGTACTTGTGCATTGATACCAAAGAGATCTGCAATTACTATTTATGACAAATATGAAATTAATTTTCCTATTTATATTTGACCACTGCACATTTTCGCCCGGTTCACAATAAACCAGGGTTGCTCAATAGTTAACGCTTTTGGAAAACTTTGCGGAAAAGTTTCCACAAAATCCTTTATAATTTCAGTCTTTTGACTGGAAAATTATCCAACACTTACCGGAAAACTTTCCAAATTCTTTTCTGCCTGGTAAATTAAGCAACCATGCAATAAAATAGGCTGTCGTGTTTTTTTTAATTTTACGCAGGAATTTGCTTTTTTCCGTACCCAATAAGCTGTTGTGATGTCAGACAAAATTGTGTAAAATTAAAAAATTGGAATAGTAACGTCAATATTGAAAACTGTGCAGGACTTCGTTGACCTAACTTAGAATCCAGTTTTAACACGTTTTTAGACGTTTCAAGCTCTGCTATGTGAAGAAAAAATTTTTTTGCCTAAAATTAGACCAAAATTTTCATTTTTAGACTTTTTGGTCATTTTATCTCCACTAAAAGATAAGCTTTCCAGAAATCGGAAACAATGGTTGTTCCGTCGGCAATCCGCATTCTTCATTCGCATCGGATCCTTACAGATTTTTTGCAGTCGAATCAGATTCAGAGACATAAAGAGCTATAACAGCGCAATGAATTAAACAAAAGCAGGAGCAAAAACAAGTACACGACCGAAAAAACACAAAAACTAAAAAAATGAAAATTTCGGTCAAATTTAGGCAAAAAATTTTTTTCTTCAAAAAAACCGCTTTCCCAATTCAAAAAACACGTTTTCTTCATATAACAGAGCTTGAAACGTCTAATAGACGTGTTAAAACTTGGTTCTAAGTTTTGCGATAAAGCGAAGTTTAGCCGAAAACTGAGGCTCATAATGAGGTATATTCCAGTAGCGCCCAATTTTTCAATTCTAACAGTTTGTTGAAAATTGAATTACTTTTTTTTCTATCTGAATAAAAGGGGGGCTACAGGGGGTGGCTACCAGTGCTGTAAATTTCAAAATTTTCGCACCGGCACCGCACCTCGCACCGGCTTAAAAAAAATTTGCACCTCGCATCGCACCTCGCACCAACTCTACAAATTTTCGCACCGCGCACCGCACCGGCACCGGTGCCGGTGCGGTGCGCGGTGCGGCTCACAGCACTGGTGGCTACACAGGCTAGGGGGTTGGGAATAATAAAAGACTGGGGTCTAACAAATTAGAACGAATAAGGTAATCCTTAATCTATAAAATGACGAAAAAACTGACAAAAGTGCCACACGATATGTGGACTGTTGTTGAATACTACGCGCAACTACCATGGTGTGGCTCTATACATTTACAATAGTCTAGAATATTTATATTATAGGTTGCCCACCTGGGGTCCACCTTCTGCATTGGCTTTGTTGGTCAACTTCAAACGATCAAAACTGATCGAGTTTTTCATCCAAAATTCTCCAGTGAGTACAGGTCCATCATGGTGTGGCACTTTTCGGGTCGTTTCTGGTAAATCATCCTGTCCCGATGGGCTCCAACCTCCGGCTTGGAACTTGTAGCTAAAAGTGTTGCAGGAGTGTCAGAGACCATAATTGGAAAAGAATGAAGGATTACCGGCAGTTGTCCACACTCTGCATTTCAATGACCACCATATAGCTGACTCTCGGGTTGAGTCCCCTGATTTTGAGCTCGATTTTAGGGAACATCTTCCTGCAACCAAAAGCTTATATTTCAAGACTTGGATCTTGTTGTTTAGCAATCTCATTTTCTGAAAAAGACACCCCTGACTTTGAGGGCCTGTATCTCAGCCCAGGGCAAAAATTTTGCATCGCTGTTTATTGCGTTTTTTGCTATACAATTGAAATCCTTGTTTTGTAATAAACCACACACAAAAACCATTGAAGCAAAAAAGTTTTTTGAGAAATCCACGCATAAGTGGGTTAAATGAAACAAGCAAAGCTAAATGATTGGTTCACTAAAGTTGATCTTAATCCTACCAGTGTAAATTATTGGTTTGTTTTAGGCAAGCAGCTGAAAGTTGTTGATATTTACCCCAAGGGTCCCGATTTTAGTCTGTGAGCAGTGCTTGGAAAATCCTAAAATTTTGCTCCGCTCTTGCTCGGAGCAAGAGCGGAGCAATTGTACAATTTACATTTCCTCTTGCTCTTACTCATTGAATTTTCAAATTCTTGCTCCGATCTTGCTCTTGCTCATTGAGTTTTCAAAATCTTGCTCCGCTCTTGCTCTTTGCTCGGAGCAAGAGCAAGAGCAAGAGCGGAGCAAGAGCAGAGCAAGAGGGTTTCCAAGCACTGTCTGTGAGGAAGCAAACTGTGGGCTAATCTTGTGATGAGGGTTCTCATCTGAAAATTTTGAAACAAAGTACACTTTGGTCATTTTTCGTCAAAAGTGCCATTTTATCTAGTGCTTGTTGAGTTTTGAGTACCAAAGATAAAAATTTTGACGTAAAACCTGAAAAATTCTAAAGATTTGTGGTCCCATATAAAGTACAAATTTTTAAATAAAGTACAGATGAAAACCCTATATTTGTGAGCAGAAGCTAGAAAGGTGGAAAAATTTACTAAAACCCATTATACATTTTTGACTTCTAAAAAAATGTAAGTAAAGTTATTGGATGAGCATCCTAGCCGACCAGCTCTCAACTAAAAATTTCGAAAAAAAACTACATTTTGTCAAATAACGCAAAAATTAAAGAATCTGACGTAAAATCTCCGAAGTTCTCATTTTTCGGGAAGCTCAATAAATTACAAATATGAAATTAAAGTAAATTTCGGAACCGTGGTGTGTGAGTTACGATGTGAGTCTGACATGAACTTCTTGACCTTTTAATTTTGCACATTATACCGTATTCCCTGTAATAATAATTTTCTCCGCTGCTCATGCCAATTTCGTGCGGTTGTGCAAAAACTCCAGCAATGTCAGAATTGCAGTCAAAAGATTGCACCAAAAGAAGTTTTAGTTATACGTAATACTCGATGAAACAAAAGTATTTGCCGAAAATGTATTGGGCCTGTCCAGAAGTTAACATTTTTTTTAACTCAAAAAATGTCACTTTTTTATTTTTTCAAAAATCGATATAAGGCCACTTCAAAAAGTTCGTTCCCGTTCCCTAGAATCCGATACTTTTTTCACCTCAATTTGGAAAGTCTTTCGCCAAACTCAATTCGGTTCTTTTCCGTTATCGACAGGCCACTTCATTTCAAACAGAGTTTTAGAGTAATATTCCTCGCTAATTCTTCTGTGTGGTTATGCTTTTAATAAACAGAAATTGTACATGGAGAAAAAATAAAGTGGCCTGTCGATAACGGAAAAGAACCCTCAATTCTTCAGTCTGATCCAAAATATCGTAAGGATTACAATCTTACCAGTCATTGCTCAAAAAGTTAAAATTTTTTCCATTAATTAATTTTTTTTTCCATTAATTTTTTCCATTCGCTAAGCCATCATCCTATTTTGGGACTAGACTGGCACATGAGGTTTGGCAAAAGACATTCAAAATCAAGGTAACAAAAGTGTCGTACTTGAGAGGGTGGCAGTTAATAGACCGTATTCAATTTTGCATTTAACTGTTTGAATGAGCTTTTTGAATAGCAACTTCAAACAATTTGAAGTCGATTTTTTTAAGATAATTGATGGCTTACCTGCCAGGTTTGGTGACCACCATCTCATTGGTTACCTTGTGGAATTTCTTCCACAGTTCTTTATTTGCAAGCTCCACTGAAATGCCACAGTCTGTAGGAGGCTTGAGATCAATAGCTGCTTGCATGCAATATGGTGGAAGCGCTGGATTGCTCAAGGTTGTTGAGAAGAAGTTGCTGTGGTTCATTGCACCACCTTCAAACACACTACTCTTGTTATCTTCGGCGATTCCATCGAATTCATTGGCCGGCTTCAAATCCATGGCCTGAGGTGGCATGTGCGGAAAAATAGAGGAATAGAAGTAGGGAGTCTTGGCCATGGAAGTGGGACTTAGAATAGAATGCTGACTAGCTGTATTTGGAGGTGATTGAGTTGGCGAGCTGTGATTATGAGTGCTCATTTTGTTAGCTTTGATTCTCTGAGGGTGACTGGAAACCTAAAATAGATTATTGGGGGATAAGGCCTTCTGAACGTCTCAAGTTTACAAAAAAATAAATTTTGCATCATATAACTGCTTGGTTACACTGTGTAACACACTGCCATACAACACAATCCCTGACTCCACTGTTTGTGAGAGATTCATGCTCCATTGTCAACTGTTTTTCGTAAGATGGTTGGAAAATGTTTTTCTTATCTTGGAGCGCACTTCAAAAATAGGCGAAATTGTTTCAGGACAGGAAAATGAAAGCCTGCACAAACTAGGGAAAATATTAATTAACCGATGGGTTTCAAATCGTGAATTGTGTAGTCAAAATTTCGATTTTCAAACCCAGCAACTAATTGAGTATCAATTCTGATTTTTCAAAAATTTATGCAACCCATACATAAATATGGTCTGTTACGTATAAGCACCCACGAACTCAATGGCCAACCCAATAAATGATTTTAAATTTTTAAAATGGTTTGTACTTTTTGACCCTCTTTTGAATGTGTAGTCAAAATTTCGATTTTTAAACCCAGCAACTAATTGAGTGTCAATTCTGATTTGTCAAAAATTTTGCAACCCATACATAAATATGGTCTGTTAATTAATACTTATCCTGCTTTAAGGTTTTAACAGACATGCAACCCATTTTCCGTTATACATTTTTTATAGTAGTTGGTATGTCTGGTGATAGCTACCTACGATGAGGGTTTCAGGTATCGTTGTTGAGAATGCGCCACGTACGAGCAGTGTTTTGTGAGCTCACTGAGAGTCAGAATCTCATTGACAAGGAAACCGCACGAAATGTACGATAGAATTCGCATATTCTGTTAAAGCCATGTTGTAGAGCATAGTCGATTTGTATAGTGAATCCGGAGTTATTTTGGCGGACAGCGACAAAAATTTTGAGTTTTATATCAAAGAAAGGCGATAGAATCCCGAAAACCGATCATTTTGGAAGTATCAGTGCCCCAACGCTCGGTTTTGGTTTTCAAGTGCCAAATCTGATCATTATGACCTATATATACTTTTTGATTTTACGTTATTGGTGATGTTTTTAGATGACATTGAGATTTGACCTTCCAAGTGCAAAATTAAAAAAGTCGAAAATTTTCAAAAAAAAATTAATTCGGGCAACAACGGGTTAACAAAATAGATCGTACAGTTCGGGCGGTTTCCTTATGAGAGTTGTCAATGAAAATCGCTGACTTCCTAAATATTTTCAGTTCTCGTCCTCACTCACGGCCTATGCATTAAGATTGAGAAGAGAAAAGTATTTGTAGAGTCAGAGTTAAAGAGATTCTGGGTCTATACGACAGTGCGGTACCAAAATATGCCTTGGTCCCCCCTGTTTTTTTTTCGAGAAAATGCCAAATGCAAAAATTATTGTAAGAATAAAAAATTGAATTTCTCTCTTAAAACAATAGGAAGACCAAGGCATTTTCTCAAAAAAAAACAACAGGGGGGACCAAGGCATTTTCTCAAAAAAAAAACAACAGGGGGGACCAAGGCATTTTCTCGAAAAAAACCACAGGGAAGATCAAGGCATATTTTGGCACCGGATTGTCGTATAGAAGCGAGATTCTCACTCCCAGTGAGCTCAGCAGAACACTGCGTACGAGATTCAGATTAGGATAGGATGAAAGGTTATATTTCACACGCTATGTTCAAAATGTACCGTAAAACCTCTTATTTGGCACCTTAAGGACCCACTTAAATACGAGAATTGTATGCTCATCAGAATGGGGTGAAGTCACAGTGAAAAAGCATAAGGAAATGAGATAATTACTTACAACAATAAAAACAATAATTAACCATCACACAAAACCCCTCCCACCCCAACTTGTTACACCCATTCGCCTTGTGGCCTTCCTCCTGCCCCTCCTCTACTGGTCAGCTAGTCGGCACTTGGCTGAGACTCTTTACACAAATAAGAGAGATGGATTATTGTAGCAAGACTTTCTCAGTCAAATCAATCTATTTTCTGCCTACCTCCATGCATAAAACGGGCATAGTTTTCAAAATCACACAGAAACACTCTCAATGCAGAAAACTGGCTCTCTAAAGTAGCACAAATAGCACAGTGAACGGCTGGGCATTGACCTAGTACGAGGGTGCTTTTGATCATATAGAATCAGACAAAAAAATTTCGAGATGGGTTCTATAGCTCAAAAAAAAAATTGCATCGGATATTGTACGGTTGTTAGCATGACTCAAAAAACAGGTTCTAACTCTTAGAATTTTTTAGGATAAAAATTAGATTTAATAAAAAATTGCATTTTTATTATTTCTGAACCCGTAGCAAATACACATTTACCATGGTAATTTTTAATTAGCATCAGCTTAAATCTTGATTTTTCGCAAGTAAAATGCAAAATCTGATTAAGAAGATTTGACCTAAAATGAAAAGTTATGTCTAGTCTTCTTTATCAGATTTTGCATTTTACTTGCAAAAAATCGAGATTTAGGCTGATGTTAATTAAAAATTACCATGGTAAATGTGTATTTGCTACGGGTCCTGGTGTGAAATGGTACATCTTATCAGTCCTTTTAAAGCAACAAAAAAAAGAATCCTTACGTGCATTATTATTCATTATTTACTCTACCCCCCGGCATGCGCTCGAACCGTAATTTCCGAAATCTCTGAAGGGACAGAGCGCCGAAAATACGGCTCGTGCACGTGCCTTATGACGATGCCATATGATTTAACCCTGACTTTGCTCGGGTGTGTCCAGCTTAACAGTTATATTCAAAATTCATGTCAAACGCCATTATGGGCCACAACGTCCACATGCTAAAAACTACTTAAAGGACCATGGCCACCTGTTTTAAATTGTCCCCCGCCATTTCAAAAAATTGTTGCCTAATCATTGAACTTGTGTACGGATTTTTCAGCTTGGTTTCTAACAAAACAAGGCCTAGAATTTTATTTTAGGTATACCGTATTTCCTCTAATAAGGCCACATGGGGCCTTATTTTTCAACCCTCCAAAAATCAGAAAATTTTGAATTCGATCTCGAGATTTTCGGGTGCTCAACTAAGACCTAAAAAGTGGAATCGGTAGAGCTCATGGCAGTTAAGAAAACGCAATAAACAGCTTTGCAAAATATTTTCCCTTGGCTGAGATATAAGTCCTCAAAGTTGAGAGTGGGCCTTATTAGAGCATGGGGCCTTATTAGAGGAAATACGGTAGTTTTGTTAGAAACCAAGTAGAAAAATCCGTACAGAAGTTCAATGATTAGGAAACTTTTTTGACTTGGCGGGGGACAACCGTTGTCGTAGACGGCAATGGCCCTTTGAAAGTTGTTTTCCGCACTCTTATTTATCAAAAGTTTATTTACAACAAAAACTTGAATCAGGCTAGTGTGTGCTGACCTGAGTCATTATATTGATACCATGGTCAATGAACCTAAGCTTTACCTCAGGCAAATTTTTCCCTGAAGAACACAATCGTAAAATTTTTTCAAGCGCATTAAAATACCTTAGTAATCCGCAGAAAAAGTCAAAACATAAATTTGGAAAAATATTGAAAAAAAATTGGCGAGAAAACAAAGCACGTTGGCACCTAAATCCACCAATCCCCGTTTCAATGGCTGCAAAAAGTTAAACATCCATCGGTGGCATAAATGCAGATATAAATCTGTCCAGCAATAATGTGATAAAAAATATACAAAATAATTTTTTTATTCATAAAATAACGCAAACTTACTAACTCTATACATAAAATAAAATTCAATGAATGGCGAAAGTGTCTTAGCCAAAAATTGACTGATTGGATCAAAGACCGCAAACCACTGGATGTGCGAAAATGGCATGATGGCTAGAAAAAGTGATGACCAGCCCCCTGTGCCTTCCTGGACTATGACTAGCCAACACATATATGCCCTTGGTGGATGAATATGCAGAGGAGGGGATGGATTGCTCAACTGTAGCACTGGCGCACAGGGCATAAGAACACACGGCAAAGCTGGGAAGGGTGTGTATGTGTGTGAAGATTTAACAAATTTCGTATGTTTTGAAGTGAAGTTTGCAGTGGATGTTTAAATAACCAAACACCAAGATTATCTTTTGAAACACCGCTGCGCTTTGAAATTTGGCGAGCCAAAAGGGAAATGATTCAAGCAACCATTTTTGGAGACGAAAAATTTTCATTGACAGATGCCATGCGCCGACAATAACAATTCTAACAAATTTTCAAATTAAAAGCAGCTTTTCGGCAATAATTTTTATCAATGGATTAGGCGACGTCAGATTTCTGAGCTTTAACGTTTTGTCGATATTTTCTGTCTTTACCGGGTACTTATTAGAATGGTGGTCGAAGGTACTAGTGGAGAATCCGTGTCCAAAATTTGCCTTGGTCCCCCCTGTTGTTTTTTCGTGAAAAACAGCTTGGTCCCCCTGTTGTTTTTTCGTGAAAAACAGCTTGGTCCCCCTGTTGTTTTTCTTATCAAAAAATGTTTAGCCCTAATGTTTAGCCCCAAAAAAAAATCGTTGTAGTACAAGTAAGTTCAAACAAATTTTTTAATTCAAAAACAACAGGGGGGACCAAGGCATATTTTGGACATGGATTCAACAGATTTAATTTGAAGTCGCGTACTGGTTATCCAATGAGACCAAACTCCCCTGAGCGAGTGAAAAAAAGTTCGCGAGGTTCCCTTGTGAGATATAGGTATCCAAAGTCAGGAAGAGGGTGCTATTTTATAGCATGGGGTTTTTTAGAGGAAATATGTGGCGCTACTTGGATATACCCCCTCCCCCCAAAATCAATTTTTTAAAGTGTTTCCGAACACCCTATATCGACTCAATATTATATGTGGGTGTGCGCATCTTAACCAAGCAACCAAGCCTTTGCGCCCCGAAGCTTTCGAAACGCAAGGGGGCTTGGTTGGGCTAAACAGGGTAAAACACTCAAATAGTCGAAAATTCAAAATGCCCGAAATTTGATTTTTGATAGATCATAACTTAAAAATAATGTCTTTTTCGAGCTCCTGAGGCGATTTTGATTCGATATAGGGTGTTTGGAAACACTTTAAAAAAAATTGATTTGAGGGGGGGGATTATCCAAGTAGGGTCAAATATATTATTAGTTGAGGCGAACTCTGACACTGCATTGACCGCAAATTCGAAAATTACAATTTCGGCGATATTCCTTTAATTATAAAAAATTTCAAAAAAGTTTTGTCTTGGAATGCAAAAGCCTCGGTGATGAAAATTCACGTTAGCCCTTTAAGCAATCAAGAGCAGTACAGTAAAGTTACAGAAAGACATAAATGAATCAATTAGCAGTGCTTTGAAGTTTAAATCGCCGGCTTATAGCTTCCCTTCGAGAGTTGCCTGCAACAGAAGTCTGGTTGCACCTCTTTGATCAGCTCTCAACTTAGCGGTCTTTCCTTTAACTACCTTTGGCAATCTTGCATAACCAGCACCAATGATTAGTTTTTCTTTGCTTTTGGCTTGCCAATTTTGCCCTGAAAACTACTGCTACTACTGCAGTAAAAGTGCAAACATCCAGGACCAGTCCTGCAGCAATTTTGACCTAAAATTCTGACTTTGAAATTAATTTTAAAATTAATAATGCTCAGAGAAAATTTAATTTAGACAGAAATAAAATTAACTGTTGAATGGAAGGAAATTGGGAATAAAGTTGGGCTTTGTGAAGATATATTATCCAAAATTTGCCTTGGTCCCCCCTGCTGATTTTTGCTTAAAAACAGCTTGGTCCCTCCTGTTGTTTTATTACCATAGAGGGGCCAAGCTGTTTTGGACACCATGTCTGCACAAGCGCCTGAAGTTTTTTAGGGCTCATTTTGTTCTTTTAAGGGAGCAACTTAGAAAACACAAGGCATTTTATGTTGACAAGTCTGGCTCATAAATACAGACTCTAGTGTTTCAGCATATTTGAAGTGATCATAACTTTTTTAATTTTGAACTCCAATAACACAAATTATAACTTTTTTGAAAACCCTGAATCTCCAGTTTTGTTTGACACTAAAAAGCACTTTACTGAGATTTGGTGCTGAGATATGCTCATTTAAAACTAAAACATGACATTTTTAGCAATATACAGGGTTCGCCATCCTTGTCGGACTTTTTGTTTTGCTCATAACTTTTTGAATTTATTATGTTTTGATGAGATCTTTTTTTTATTCGATAGAGGACACCATAGGCAATCGAATGACACCAAACATGCATATTAACATTTATTGAAACATCAACAAAAACAGCAGACAAAATCAACAACGAAAACCCAACAAATTTTCATTCAATATTCCCATATTCTTGTTCGACGCTTCCTTGAACTTCGATGCATCGTTGAAGGCGACGGCCATAGCTGTTCATTGCACGTTGGACCATGTCAGGCGGCAGTTCTTGAAATGTTCGGACGATTCGTTGCTTCAGTTCCTCGAGATCGGCAGGCTGCGTTCGGTAGACTTGATCCTTTATCCATCCCCAGAGAAAGAAGTCGCACGGAGTGAGATCAGGCGAATACGGCGGCCAAGCATAAGGAGCAGGACGATTTGCTGAACTTCTTCCCATCCACCGGTTTCGGAACTTGCGGTTTAGCCAATGGAAGACGTCTCACTCCGTGTGACTTCTTTCTCTGGGGATGGATAAAGGATCAAGTCTACCGAACGCAGCCTGCCGATCTCGAGGAACTGAAGCAACGAATCGTCCGAGCATTTCAAGAACTGCCGCCTGACATGGTCCAACGTGCAATGAACAGCTATGGCCGTCGCCTTCAACGATGCATCGAAGTTCAAGGAAGAAGCGTCGAACAAGAATATAAATTGAATGAAAATTTGTTGGTTTCCGTTGTTGATTTTGTCTGCTGTTTGTTGATGTTTCAATAAATGTTAATATGCATGTTTGGTGTCATTCGATTGCCTATGTGTCTCTATCGAATAAAAAAGATCTCATCAAAACATAATAAATTCAAAAGTTATGAGCAAAACAAAAAGTCCGACAAGGATGGCGAACCCTGTACAGTAGCGCCCATTTTTTTAAATTTTTTACCAGCGTGTAGCTCTGAATCTCAGCTTTCAAACAAGTTATGAAATGACCTAATGAGATCTTATAGGGCGCTTAAGCCTAAGCCAAGGAGGGGGTATATTACAGTAGCAGGCCTAAGCCATTGTTAAAGCTTGGGGAAGCCTAAGCCTAAAGATAAGCCTAAGCCTAAACCTAAGCCTAAGGTAATGCTTGGAGTGAATGGGGTGAGTATGGCTGAAAAGTGGAAAAGTTGAGGTGAATGGGGGTAGTATGGTGAAAAATGGAAAAGTTAAGGTAAATGGGGAATAAACGTGTAAATGCTATTCTGAAGTGATTTTGCTGTGGAAATTTTTATTATCTGATTCCTCATAAAATTCTGACTCTGAAAAGTTACTAAACACGTTGAGAAATAAAAAAATGTGTAGGAGTTCAGGCGATATAAAACTAAGTACGCATCATTCGCCGCTTGCGGCACCGGCGCCTAAATTTTGAAAAGCCTGGCGCTGGCGCCCTATTTTTCGAAACGTGCAAGTATGCTAGGTTCCGACCAGTCTTTTATTCACAAATGTAAATTCTCTCTGTCAATTAAAAATTATGTAAATCTAATTTTTTTGAAGTTTCATCGGTCTGCAAAAGCCCTTGCAAATATTTTTCGAGAATGGTGCAGTTTTAATTGCACACTCTGTAGAAGTCCGAATTCCGATTGATTGTGTATAATTCTAAAAAGCTCTTCACAATAAGTTGTAGCGCAGATCAAGAGCTACGAAAGCCACTTCATAAATTTTTTTAACGTAAAAGCGTTGAGATAAGTCCTATATCTAATCCCAAATTTTTGCACTTTTTAACTGCCACGCACTCTACAGATTCTTTCTTTTTATTTTGTTTGACCTCTAGTTGAAAATCTCTAGATCGACTTAAAAATTTTAGAGGGATTGAAAAATTATCGGGCCGGCTTCGTAATTAGAGAGTTGTTGTTTTGCTGTCCGTTTATAACTGCCTTGAGCATCTAGACAAAAATTTACAGCTATAGTGACGTCTTTTACCAAAATGGGTGATACTTTATTCTCAATTTTCTGTTCAAATTACCGCCTCTGCTTGAAAATCATGCGTTTTTTTGGCAATTCTACTGTTTTCCTCATTTATTTTTCACTGTTTCGTAACGTGTAGGCGTCAAAGTGTGTTTGCTTGGCATACTAATTAGTATTTTTAGATCATTCTACCAACTGCTGAACAAAAAAAAAGCAAATTTGTGTTGTGAATATTATTTGCTAAATTTTTTTGTTGTGTGCTTTTGTGTTAATAGTCAGCCAAATAATCAACTTTTTTGTTTCAGATCCAAAATGGCCGACGATTTATCTGCCTTTTTTGCCAAGAAGGCTCAGAAAAGCAAGGAGAAAAAGAAAAAGGGGGTTCTGAACCTGGATGACCTTGGTCAACAGTTGGAAAGAAAGGCTAGAATCCAGGTATAAGATGGTTTTTTGGGCGATCTTCCACAAATTATGGGTAGCTGGAGCAGATATGCTCCAGCTACCCACATGGACCAAGAGTGCCTAATGTCGCCTCCTCCCAAAACAGCCCAAAAGCATGTTTTTTCAACGTCTTAGCGCCTGAAACGTGTAGAAAACATGTTTTTAGGGCGTGGCCGACCATTAAAAAAATTTTTCTTGAGGTATCTTTTAAGGTATCTAAATGCCCTTTTAGGGTGATTTACCTTGGTCCCCCAAGGCAAAAGTCAAATTTTGGTCAAACATTTTTTTTCTGAAAAAATGGTCAGCTGCGCACTAAAAATATGTTTTCTACATGCTTCAGGTGCTAATACGTTGAAAAAAAACATGCTTTTGGGCTGTTTTTGGAGTAGACGATATAAGGCACTTTAGCCCAGATATGCAGAGTGTAATACCATGATTCTACACACTTTTTGTTTTCGAAAAATGTTGATTGGAGTAGTTTTAAATCGCTGATGAAAATGATGGTCTGGAGCGTAGCTGCACGGGCACCGGCGCCTTTTTAATTACACTTAGCACCCACAGCATTAGCAAGTATGGGCAACAGCTCATTTGCAATCTAAAAGTGAGTCATCAGCAATTAAAATAATCATTGGCAACACCGTCGACCGAAAATAGTCCAAATTGCGGGGTTGGTGCCCGGTGTGTCGAGTGGCTCCGACGTCTGTGCAGCTATGGTCTGGAGGGATCAAGATGAATGTTCACATCTAGTAATCACATTCTATATTCCATCCATAGAAAATATTTTTATCATAATACATATGGTGCATGGGTTCTTATCCTTTATGCCGACCCCACCCAAGTTTTGATTGCTGAACTTTATTTTTATTTTGACACAAATAAGTTGATTCGCCTTTTTGGCGGCATAAAACATGCATGCATACCAGAGTTTCTTGGTGCAGTAGGACCACACTGACAAAAATTTGTTCAATTTCCATACTTTTAGGCTATTTTCCAGTATGCCGGCACCCTTTTAAATTAGGGTGGGGTCGGGATAAAGGATAAGAACCGGTACACGTCTTCTTTCTGTTGCGTCTCGCAACTAAGAGAACCGGCGGAGTGTCATCTTTTGAATGAGCTACGGCTGAACAAAAGGGCGCAGAAATTTTGAAAGAAAAAATCTCGACATAATGAAAAACTAGCCCATAGCTAGCTTTCTCTGTTTATTATTTTTATAAAACAAATAAAAAAATCACGACAAACTATGAGTAGAGTTTGTTTGAGTTCAAACTATGGTAAATCGCCGACCAAATAACCTAGTCTACAAAATATTTATTGGTAAAATTTTGCAGGAGCAAGGAGACTTCGAAGAGGAACCTCAAAACAATCGAGAAAGCAGTGAGCGAGAAAGTCGAGTAAAATCTACTCAGAACACTGAGGATTCAGAGTGGCTCGAGTCCAGCGAGAAGCCAAGTCTCGGCGAATTCACATTCAGGTAATCGAACTTAATATAAAGCAAGCAATAGGATTATCGACCATGCTAACTTAATTGACATTATTTTTTAAAAGATCAAGAATAATTATCGATGGTTTTCACAATTTTTGGTAAAAATTTCAACAGTGTTTCGATGAGCTCACTCCGAGTGAGAATCTCAGTGAGAATCTCACTCACAGGCTGTGAGGATAAATTTTTTCATTCTCACTCTCACTCACAGGCTAAAAAATCGTCCTCATTGAAACACTGAATTTCAATTCCTTCTAGTGCTCGAACAAAATTATAAATTTTACACAAACAAAGTCGGGTACAAAAAAGCATCCTGGGTTTATGTTGTTACAGTGGACTCTGTATACCGTATTTTCTCTATTAATTACCCCCTCTCTGATAGTTACCCCCTCTCTAATAGTTACCCGCCATAGGCACCCTATATCTCAGCTCAAAAAATTTATTGTGCAAATCTGTTTTTTGCGTTTTGTTAATCATCACAATCTTAGTTGATTCCACTTTTTAGATTTTATTTGGGCACCCAAAAATTTCAAAATCGACCTTGAAATTTTTCGATTTTTCAAGGGTTGAAAAATAATTACCCCGGGGTAACTAATAAAGAAAATACGGTATAGTGTACAGCCCCGATACAGTGTACATTTGAACTCGACTTTTTGGCGAGCGACTAAGTAAAATGACTACAGTTGAACTCCGATTTAGTAAACATCTCGATTCAGTGTACACTTAGGCCGGTCCCTAGGGTATACACTAAATCAGGAGTCCACTGTATAACGAATCCATTGCCCAGAGTAAAATAGTGGTGGCTGAAATTGAACCAGATTTTTTGAATCACCATTACACTACACCTCCACCCACTGCACAAACCGTGGGGAAGAACTGAGACCAAAGAGACACAACTTATAGATAGTGTAATTTTAAGTATCTCTGTCTTTCAAAAAGTAGATACCGTATAGCCCAATAATCAGATGTAAAAAAGCACATAGCCAAAAACGGTTTTGGATGGGAGGGGGCATAGTTATAGAAAATACGGGATTACCGTATTTATTCTAACACAAGACCACCTCCCCTCCTCCGATTCAAAACCGTGTTCTTGGCATTGCATTTTTGCCCATTATTTTAAGACTGCTCTCATGTTAAGACTGCTCTCATGCAAGTTACCAGCCATTTTGTAGCTAGTGAGATGAGCTACATATTCATTAGTAAGTTGCCTAAGAGGAGTCTTGAAAAAATGGGTAAAAATGCAATGCCAAGAGCCCGTTTTTGAATCGGAGGAGGGGGGAGGGCTTCTATTAGAATAAATACGGTAGTTTTTTTTTAATCAGTGATTTTTATAGGGACTTCACTGAACAACAGGACGAAGAGATTGAGGAGGAGAAGAAAAACGCCAACACTGAGGCTAATAAGACTTGGAATTTGGAAAAAGTAGGTTTTCCTAGTGGATTTTTTTATTTTCTTATTTTTAATTTTAGAAAGACGTAGTGGAGGATGAAACTATTTTCAAACCAGTGCAGAAGTCTGTGTACCAACCTCCTAGCAAATATCAAGCACCTGGCCAACGTAAAGCCGCTCCTCTGGACTTGAACAACGAAGAGATGTTCCCGTCGATCGGTATGGCCGACAAGATTGAGGAGAAGATCAAGGCCGAAGAAAAGAAAAAGTAGGTTTAGCCGAACCACTCACGATAAATTCACGAAAATTCTAAAATCTAATTCATACCAACTTTGTCTTTCTAAATTTTGCATGGTTTTCGCAACCTACATCAAAGTTTCTAGAGAAGATCACACATGGATGGTGTAGACCTGCCATTGAGTGGGAAGCATAGGCCCAGGGAACATCAATTACCTTCAGGTCTATGTTTGAAAATTCCAAATGCCTGCGGGTCTCGATGTTTTCGGAGTGTTTTTTTTTGACAAATGACAAATTTGATATTGTTTTATGTGACTCCACCTGTCAAATCAAAATTTTATTTTTTTAACTAAATGAAAATTAAAATATGTTCTAAAACAGTTTTTTTTTAATAGAAACAGGATTGTCCTAACTCCTTATAAACGCCGGCTTTCAGAAGTCGTCACGTCTCAGTGAAAGCGAGCGCCGGCTACTCGATGTTAGAACAATCCTTGATAGAAACAAGACGGAATCTTGAACAAGTTTTTTTTTCCAAAATCCGGTTCACAGCGTGTCAAATCAGTAAAAATTGTGAATAGGAAGTTTTGTGCCAAGAACAAAAATTAATATTTTTTTCAAATTTTGGGAAATTTTCCTATAACTGCTTCCAGTTAATATTGCATCCGTTAAATATTATTATTTACTGTGTCGCAGCTGAGTGCTTATGCTTAAAAGATGCCCTGTACCTGATCACGTAGAGCAGTGAAAAGGTTGCCGAAGTACATCAAAAATAAGCTTCAAAACACCCATTCTTACGTGATGCCCGAAATTCCGATTTACTGTAGGCAAAAAATTTTGTTCTTTATTGAGTGATGTTACAAAAAAAACCTTAGCTATTGTAATCTGTTTGCTGGGCTATCTGCCAGTATGTTTATTTCGTCCACATGATTGGAAAAATAAAAAAATCCCTGCGCGGCGAAGTTTAGCATATATTCACTACCTCCAAGTTTTTTGTCTAAACTTCATTTAGCTCGGAAACGTAAATTTTTCAATCACACAGGGCTTTGTAAACAATCATCTTGCAGAGCGTGCTCCAGGCATTCATTGAAGCCTAAATTTACTTACTGGGGATTGAAAAATCGGAAAGAACAAATGCCAAACGTCGGACATAACAGATTTTGGGGTGGCAAAATATATGCTAAACTTCGCCGCGCAGGGATTTTTTTTATTTTTCCAATCGTGTGGACGAAATAAACATACTGGCAGATAGCCCAGCAAACAGATTACAATAGCTAAGGTTTTTTTGTAACATCACTCAATGAAGAACAAAATTTTTGCCTACAGTAAATCGGGGTTAAAATCGGATTTCGGGCATCAGATAGTGTTTAAGCTATTTTTGATGTTCTTCGGCTGCTTTTACAACTCTACATAATCAGGTACAGGGCATATTCTTTAAGCCATAGGCACAGCTGCGACACAGATAAAATGCTGTATTTAACGGATGCAATGATTAACTGGAAGCAGAGGCCATACTCTCAATCGAAAGTCGCCGTTATTTAACGTCTACGCGACGTTAAATAAATTAAAGTTAAATTAATTATCGGTGCCTTAGGTTAGTGATGACGTTAAATAACGTCGGTCGACGTTATTTAACGTCATTGAGAGTACGGCCTCAGTTATAGGAAAATTTCCCAAAATTTCAATTTTAGTGTTGGCACGAAGCCCCCTAATTGCGAATTTTACCGATTTGACACGCCGTGGGTTCCACTCCCAATCTTTCGGGTGACAGAAGTAGCTCTACGCAATGACTCGCAGTCCTATCTGTATTGCATAGTCAATAAAGTCCTGTAAAAGTGGAGGTAAACCAACGCTTTTCTCATGGGTTCCAAAAAACTGAATTTGAAATTATAAAAGGTTAAGTAGCAACAAATTTAAAAAATGCGACAAACCACAACATGGGAGACCAAGGCGAAATTCCGTGAACTTTCGGACGACCTAATATTAGTTTTGGAACCCATAAAAAAGCATTGTTTACTTTTAAATAAGGCACGACTTTCTCTACTTTGCCTTTTACGTGCTGTGAATCTGTATTTTTGAATGAACGTGAATTCCGGTCTAAAAACACGTTGTTATATTCATGCTCACCAATTCTACCAATTTTCAGGACTCCATCAACTGCCGTGAAGCCAGAGGATCAGTTTGAGACCAAAGGGTAAGTATGTTTCATTGGATTTTCATGAATTGACACTGAAATCAACTTTCTTAGGGCTCCTGCCAGATATGAGTCACCTCGGGTACCTAGGCAGGCAGAAGACGGCTATGCTCCCCGACCAGATCGCTACGAGCCTCCACGCCCAAGTGGACGGTACGAAGCCCCGCGGTCCACCTACAACCAACAGGACGGGCATAAGTTTGGGAAGTGGAATGGCTGGCCGAAGAACCAATGAACCCTCAGCCAATGAAGTGCAAGCCAGCGAGTCAGTGTCCAGCTGGAGGACTACCACAACCAGACCAGTTAATCAGCGTAACGAAAGCAGCTATGAAAGAGCTAGCCCATATGGATCCAACACTCTAGGACAGCCTACATCAACTGGATCGGCTGCCGACAAATCTAGTGCTTTTGAGAGCAACAACTGGAGAAGTGAAAGACCAGCACGTCCAGCTCAGGTCGCTCCTCAACAACAGCCTACCAGCCAGACTAGTGCACCTGCTGAGCCCAAAAAGGGCGCTTATGTTCCGCCTTCAATGAGAAACAGGGCTCAAGTTTGATTTACAATATTTTGAAAATGTTGCTACTTGATTGATCCTGGAAGGCACTGTTTATCAAATAGACGGTCACAACAGTAAACAAAAAAGTATGGAGTGGGTTGCAAAAAAATTTCAAATTCCTTCACAAAATACGTCTAAAATCTTTCGAACATATTACCGGGTGCGAGAAAATTCCTTGGCGGAAATTCAAAAGCCTGCATCTTCTTTTTTGCTTATCTTTCTGATAAGATTGTTTAACTATTTTGTAGCCCAGTTTCTCCTCTTTCCAATGGCGAATAAAACTTAGAAGATAATTATAGAAAAGTTAGCATCTGGCTCCAAACACTTGTGAGGTCATTTTGAGAAGTTGACGAGCATTTTTCTCACTTCAACTGGTCAAAAGTTTTATTGAGTACTTAGCGTTACAAAAACATCTTAGCACTATGTTGTAGCGCAGCTCAAAAGCTTCAAAACCCATTTTATATAATAATTTTTGAAAATCTGAGTGTTGAGATATAGCCTTTTGAAAAGAATCGATTACTTCAAAAAATGACCGAAATCCAAGTTTTTCAAAATTTTCGGATTAAGTACTTGAGCATTAAGTACTTGAGCTCTAAGTACTCAATAAAACTTTTGACCAGTTGAAGTGAGGAAAATGCTGGTCAACTTCTCAAAATGACCTCACAAGTGTTTGGAGCCAAATGCTAACCTTTCTACAATTATCTTCTAAGTTTTATTCGCCATTGGAAAGAGGAGAAGCTGGGCTACAAAATAGATTAAACAATCTTATCAGAAAGATAAGCAAAAAAGAAGATGCAGGCTTTTGAAATTCCGCCAAGGACTTTTCTCGCACCCGGTAGAATGCTTTACACATACACATGAATTAGGTATTCACGTCGTTACCGACCATTTGACCAGCAGTGCTTGTTGTACAGAGAAGTCAAACACATATATGTGAAAATAATAGCAACAATTTGATGGGAGCAAAAATTTAAAAAAACCCTAGTTCACCTAGTGATAAGCTATTAGAAAGAGAATAAGTTAACATCCTGACAAAATCCAGTTGCCAAAAAACCACCGGCAAAAGAGAAAATTTTCTTCAGAAAAATTCGCATTCATCAGCTCAAGATCATGAAAAATCGCGGTCAGGAAAAGTTCACGTTTTGATCACTCGATTTTCACCAATTAATTTATTTTTTAAACGGGAAGTAAGTTCAACGTCGGGAATCTCTAAAATTTTTGGGAACTTATCCATCTAATTTGAAAAACGACCTTCAATTTGATTTTTTTCGGCTCAGTCCATGGTTGTCTAAATAGC
>JAMRYI010001047.1:0-48358 GCA_029231635.1 Ditylenchus weischeri
TGATTTCAGTGTAAAAGACAAGTACAGTCAAATCTGTATATCTGATATAAGAGCACCTCTTGTGACTAAATCAAGGTGCTCTTATATCGTAGTGCTTTACATACAGGTTTATCGACAGAGAAAAACGAGTAAATTTTTAAAATCTCGCCAAAATTTTGCTATGTCAAATTCGTAATTTCGTCTACCGTTTAAACATCTACTGTTTGAATGCTTCGTCAATGGTTTTAGCAAAATCTGCGGCAAAAATAGTACAGTATTTTGGCCCTATTGTAAAGTCGGTTCATTTTTGTCTTGTTACTGTTCAAATGGAGGTGCGGCGAAAGTTCCCGTCTTTCTTGAAAAAAAGCTGATTAAGCAAGAAATCATTATTTGAAAGAGGAATAAAAAGTCTACAGAAACATATGTTTGGATTGATTTTGCAATCAAAAAAGTATTACTAAAAATGAGTTAGAAAAGTGTCCACGAACTTTTGGACCACCCGTTAGAAATGTTCTCTTTGACTTCTTTTACGTAAATGTTTAATAATTAAATGTTAAATTGAAACCCACTTCATAAACAGCTGGACTTCATGAATGTGAAATTTAGCCACAAGTATAACTAGCACAATTGTACTCAATAGGATCAATGTTCTTAGGAAAAGGCTCGTAAAACTGCTTTTCTGGTATAATTCAGCAGTCAACTCGTTTTCAATAACCATTAGCGCTAAATTAAAATTTATTTTTAATTTTTAAGATTTTGCCATTTATAAATATTTTTTACTCAGAATTACATAAGGATTACTTAAATAATTTAGATGTCGGGAAAAAATATATAATATTTTTATTTTAGCTTTGCTTTTACAAAGATGGCTTTAGACAGACAAAAATGTTCTCCATTTTAGGAAAATAGCAATTACGAGCTATTTTAAAGGACCATACTAGTTCATGACAAATTTTTCTTAGAAAATTCAAGTGCGCGCAGAACACTTTTTGTGCCGCAATTACTGAAGATATTTTTTGAATTTTTTATTGTTTGCGCAAGAGCAGGAATGAAATGTAAAAGACTGGAATAAATAAGTTTTCTAGGTATCTCGGTAGCAGAGCATAGGCAATAACAAAATCAACTATGCTCGAATTTCACCATTGACTTTCACTATTTTTTAATCATTTAAATATCAATATATAATGTCAAAAAATTATGACATAAAAAGTGTCTCTGCGCGCTTGAATTTGCTGAAATTTTCATTGTCATTAACCAGTATGGTTGTTTGAAAAACATTCTTTCAGAATATGTCTAAAAATATTCTGCTTGTAAATTTTATAGCCATAGTTAAAATGTGTATACCGTATTTTTATATGAGGAAATACGGTAACTATCCTTTTCATACAACTGTTGGCTAACTATTTTACAGCAAGCTTATGCTAAACTATATTACAATTACTTGTGGTCAATTAATTTACAGTTAACTTCTGGTTATTTGGTATACACTTAAAGGGGCATGCTCACCCATTCAAAATTGGTCCCTACACTTAGAAATTTTTCCTAATCATTCAACTTCTGTACAAATTTTGAACTTGGTTTCTAATAAAACTATACCTTTTTTAGAAACCAAGTTGAAAAATTCTGCAGAAGTTTATTGATTAAGAAAATTTTGCCGCTATTCCATTGTAACCCAAAAATCCTATTCCAGTGTACTTTCCCAAAGACCAACTTTTTATTTGGGAGTGTCTAAAAACCATTTTGATGCAATAATTGCGGATAAAGAACCAGAAAAGTAGTTTTGATAGGGACAAAGGGCTGCATCGGGAGGGGAAAGGAATATCACAGGGGCGACTTTTTGGGCAAGCCCCCTGCGCCCCCTTCGGGGCTTAGAGTTGAGATGCACACACCCACATACCTTAGACACAAATCACTCGAAAGTGACTCTGGATGGTTGAAGGGGGCTTAGAGTTGAGATGCACACCCACACTTAGACAAATCACTCGAAAGTGACTCTGGATGGCAATAGAGTTGAGATGCACACACCCACATACCTTAGACACAAATCACTGAAAGTGACTCTGGATGGTTGAAGGGGGCTTAGAGTTGAGATGCACATCACACACCTTAGACACAAATCACTCGAAAGTGACTCTGGATGGTTGAAGGGGGCTTAGAGTTGAGATGCACACCCACATACCTTAGACACAAATCACTCGAAAGTGACTCTGGATGGTTGAAGGGGCTTAGAGTTGAGATGCACACACCCACATACCTTAGACACAAATCACTGAAAGTGACTCTGGATGGTTGAAGGGGGCTTAGAGTTGAGATGCACACACACATACCTTAGACACAAATCACTGAAAGTGACTCTGGATGGTTGAAGGGGCTTAGAGTTGAGATGCACACACCACATACCTTAGACACAAATCACTCGAAAGTGACTCTGGATGGTTGAAGGGGCTTAGAGTTGAGATGCACACACCCATATACCTTAGACACAAATCACTGAAAGTGACTCTGGATGGTTGAAGGGGCTTAGAGTTGAGATGCACACACCCACATACCTTAGACACAAATCACTCGAAAGTGACTCTGGATGGTTGAAGGGGCTTAGAGTTGAGATGCACACACCCATATACCTTAGACACAAATCACTCGAAAGTGACTCTGGATGGTTGAAGGGGGCTTAGAGTTGAGATGCACACACCCACATACCTTAGACACAAATCACTGAAAGTGACTCTGGATGGTTGAAGGGGCTTAGAGTTGAGATGCACACACCCACATACCTTAGACACAAATCACTCGAAAGTGACTCTGGATGGTTGAAGGGGGCTTAGAGTTGAGATGCACACACCCACATACCTTAGACACAAATCACTGAAAGTGACTCTGGATGGTTGAAGGGGCTTAGAGTTGAGATGCACACACCCACATACCTTAGACACAAATCACTCGAAAGTGACTCTGGATGGTTGAAGGGGGCTTAGAGTTGAGATGCACACACCCATATACCTTAGACACAAATCACTCGAAAGTGACTCTGGATGGTTGAAGGGGCTTAGAGTTGAGATGCACACACCCACATACCTTAGACACAAATCACTGAAAGTGACTCTGGATGGTTGAAGGGGCTTAGAGTTGAGATGCACACACCCATATACCTTAGACACAAATCACTCGAAAGTGACTCTGGATGGTTGAAGGGGCTTAGAGTTGAGATGCACACACCCATACCTTAGACACAAATCACTCGAAAGTGACTCTGGATGGTTGAAGGGGGCTTAGAGTTGAGATGCACACACCCGGTGGTTTTTGGCAGGAGTACAATGGAATAGCGGCAAAATTTTTTTGAATTGGCTGGTTACAATTTTGAATGAGTCAGCATGCTTCTTTAATTGTAAGGGTATTTTTAAAAAGGGGTATTTTTATTTTATTTTTAAATCATTTTCCTATACAAAGCATTAATTTTTTTATTAAACTACAGTAGCGTCAAAAAACAATGGATCACTCATTTTTTGTGAATTTTTTTTCTAAATTTCGCCAATTTTTGTCGGTCTAGCAATCGCACATATTTTTGAATAACGCAGTTTTGTAGCATTTTTTTCCTCTTCAGGATGACATTATAAGTTTTTCCGTGTCTACTAAAAACGTCCAAATTTTGGTTTTTATCGAAATGGGTGATTTTACCATGCGTAAAATGGATCACTGCGGAAGATTAACAGTTAATAATTTTTTATAGTTTTTTTCTGAGTTTTTTTAAATATATTTTAAAGCACTATTTTTTGGCTACATGTTGGTAGGTCAAGTTTTTCTTTTAGATTTTTCTGAGAAAAGCTTTGATTAAAAATATAAAAGTGTCAATTCCTGTCAACATCAAAGTATATCTAAGGAAAATGGTCGTATAACCGCATAAACAGTGGCTTTTCTCAAAAATTATTTTATCAAAAGTTTTTATTTTTTGAAGAAAAAAATTCAAATTTTGAAAAAAGCCATTTATGCGAACTGTTTATGAACTGTTGAACGACTATTTTCATTAGATTTACCGTAAACGCTCTATTAATCCCCCGGGAGGATTATTTTTCAACCCTCCTCTGAGGCGGGGGATTATTTTTCAGTATTATTTTTCAGTATAAAAATTTTCAAATTTTTTTGGTCCCGTAACAAAAAATAATAACTTTTTTTTTGTTTAGCAGCAGTGTTTTCAAAAGTCACACTATCACACTTGGGTCACACTAATTTCACCGACCTTTTTATCTGAAATTTTGTTTTCTTATATCAGATGTTTTTACACCATGATGTAGCTGAGATTTTTGTCTATCCATTGAGTGGTCAAACGCTCCAGTTAAAAATATTTTTGACAAAATTACACCAAGTGTGAC
This sequence comes from Ditylenchus weischeri, assembly GCA_029231635.1. Lineage (NCBI taxonomy): Eukaryota > Metazoa > Nematoda > Chromadorea > Rhabditida > Anguinidae > Ditylenchus > Ditylenchus weischeri. Next base: position 4,347 of record JAMRYI010001047.1, read on the forward strand.
TTTAAAGTCACACTTTTTATGAAAAAAGTGTGACTTTAAGGTCACACTGGGTGCGATTTTGTCAAAAATTATTTTTAACTGGAGCGTTTGACCACTTAATGGATAGACAAAAATCTCAGCTACAAGATGGTGTAAAAACATCTGATATAAGAAAACAAAATTTCAGATAAAAAGGTCGGTGAAGTTGGTGTGACCCAAGTGTGATAGTGTGACTTTTGAAAACACTGGTTAGCAGCTTATTTTTGATTCATTATTTTTTTGCTGTAGCAAATTCTGACTCGTATTTTTAGTTTTTTCTCCCTGATTTTTTTTGCTTATTTTCTGCCGTCTCTAATGTTTGTTTTCAGATCTTTGCAATGAGTTAACAAGTCGAAGAGCCCCAGCTGCATCAGGACGAGGGCAAGCAAGTCAATCGCAAGAGGCATCGCAACAACAATTCGGCAACAAAAGTGGAAGCTGTCAGTTGTGCTCGCAAGTACTCAATCCATTCGGCTGCCAAGCAGTAAAAAGTCGACAGGAAGACGATCAGGGATTGGATGAAGCAAGAAGATGTGCTAAAACGTCAACAGTAGGATTGTTTTTTACGGTTACATCTTTTACTTTCAGGAGCAAAACTGCTGGCGGGTCCAAGCAAAAGCGTTTTGATGGTGGAGGCAGGCGTGTGCTCAATCCTCAACTCGATGTGCTCTTGGCGGAGTGGGTCAGGGAGAAAAGGGAGAATAAGCAGCCAATGTCGCGCAAGATTGTCCAAAACAAAGCCGAAGAATTTTTTCATGTCACTGATTTGAAGGTCTGCTTTTTAAAGTTGTTTCACCATCTCTCACCAATTAATTTTCTTCCAGATCTCAGACGGATGGCTAATCAAGTTTCCCGAGCGCCACAACTTTACTCTTCGACGCGTCACTACAACAGCACAAGCAGATGGCGAAGCAGTTGCCAAATTCGTCGTCCATGTGGCTGAAAGAAGGAAGGCAGTGCAATTCACTCAAGTGCTGGCCATGGATGAAACAGCGGTGTGGTTCGACTGTCCCGACAATCGTTGCATTGAAACTAAGGGTGCCAAAGACGTAAGGCTTGAGTTGAGAACTGTTGTTTGATTGCTATTCTTTTTCAGGTGACTGTCGTCACAAGGGGACATGAGAAAATGAGGATCACTGTCTGCTTGACAGCCCGCTCGGATGGAAAGAAACTTTTGCCTTATGTCCTCGTCAAGAACAGGTGTCCAACCCCAAAAATCGCGAAAAAGTTCAAGGGCAAGCTCATCGTTAACTGGAATGGCTCCGTCTGGATGGATAATAACACGACCGCCGACTATCTCAAAGAAGTGATCAAAGCTCGGGGCGTCTTTTCGGCACTTATGCACTGGGGGTGTTGATTGCGCATTTTTCATTTATTTGAAAACAGTGTTTCGACGTCTCTTAAGTAATTTTTTTATGCTTAAAACAATAAAAACTATTTTCGAACACTTTCATACGTCAAAAGCTGATTTTTTTGCGAAAAAAATTTTCACCAAAATTCGACCTTTTGCCTTGGGGGACCAAGGTGACCCGCCTTTTATAAGGGTATTCTACCCCGTTTTGGTCACTGGAGCCTAAAGTGTAGATCGAAAAGATGGAATTTGAACATAGTTTTGTTAATTGGGGCCTATCGTATAAATAAACTCTGGTATGCATGCTTTTTCATGCATCCAGAGTCACTTTCGAGTGATTTGTGTCTAAGGTATGTGGGTGTGCGCATCTCAACCCCAAGCAACCAAGCCCCCTGCGCCCCCAAAGGGCTAAGCCAAGGGCTAATTTTCTACGGATTGTACTCGATTGTACTCGATTGTACTCGATTCTTGCGTCGAACCATACCATCGCCTTGGAACCATTCGCGTCGGAACTGCTTGGCTGCCTCATCAGGCGTGTTGGTCCACTCGACGGTGATGCGGTCATTCTGCGTGTCCTCAGAGCCGAAGTCAAACGAGTCGCAGGAGACGGCCATCAGCACAGATTCTTTCGGGTCGAGCACTCCACAAGGCGGATCCACTCCCAGACTTACTTAACGGCACTTATTTACTTGGGGGGTTGGGGGGAGGTGGTTGAGTGCGCATTTTTCACTTATTTGTAAATCATGTTTAAACGACTCCCAAGTAACTTTTATATGCTAAAAACAATAAAAAGGTGGTTTCCGTAATTTTTCTACATAAAGAAACTATCCAAAAAATGAATTTTTTCACAAAAAATTTTTAGACAAAAATTTGACATTTTGCTTTGGGGGACCAAGGTAAACCATTTTGAAAGGGTACCTGGAGACTCCAAAAAGATGGAATTTGAACATAGTTTTGTTAACTGGGGCCTACCGCATAGAGAAACTCTGGTATGCATACATTTTTTATGCATCCAGAGTCATTTTTGAGTGATTTGTGTCTAAGGTATGTGGGTGTGCGCATCTCAACCCCAAGCAAGCAAGCCCCCTGCCCCGAAGGCGCAGGCGCAGGGGCTTGGTTGGTTAGAGATGCGCGCACTCACTTACCTTAGACATGATTCCGAGTGAGACTCGTGATCAAAAATACATTTAAAGAGTCTTTTTGCCCAGCTCCAGTTACCAAAACGGGGTATAATACCTTTACATAAGGTGGTTTACCTTGGTCCCCAAGGCAAAATGTCAAATTTTGTCAAATTTTTTTGAAAATCCATTTTTATGTAGAAAATTACGGAAACCACTTTTCTTATTGTTTTTAGCATATAAAAGTTACTTGGGAGTCGTTTAAACATGATTTACAAATAAGTGAAAAATGCAATCTGATTACTCGCAGAGAAATAAATTTGGAGGATATTAACGATGAAGATTTTTTTTTGTTTGTTGAACAGTTCACCTGATTAATTTTGTTGTTCTATGATTGTTTGTTGTTTGAAATTGTTTAATAAAATATCTTACTCAAAGGCGTAAATGCAAAAATGACCCTGGGGAGATTATTAGAGAGGGGGTTGTTAGAGAGGGGGATTATTTTTAACCCTCCTCGGAGGGGGTGGGGGATTAATAGAGAGGGGGGATTATCAGAGAGGGGGGGATTAATAGAGCGTTCACGGTAATTGATTTGGACTAGAAATTAACACTTTTATATTTTTAATCAATACTTTTTTTTTAGAAAATCTGAAAGAAAACCTGACCTACCAAATTGTAGCTTAGAAACAGTGCTTTAAAATTTATTTAAGAAAAACTCAGAAAAAACTCTAAAAAAATTATTAACTGTTAATCTTCCGCAGTGATCTTTTTTTTGACGCATGGTAAAATGACCCATTTCGATAAAAACAAAAATTTGTGCTTTTTTGGTAAGCATTACGAAAAAACTTATAATGTCATCTTGAAGACGAGGAAAAATGGTAGAAAACTGCGTTTTTCAAAAATATATGCGACTGCTAGACCGACGAAAATTGGCGAAATTTAAAAAAGAAATTCACAATAAATGAGTGATCCATTTTTTTGGACGCTACTGTGTATATGATTGATTTCACAGTAAACTCAGACTAAACTATATTACAGTTTACTTGTGGTCAATTATTTCACAGTTAGCTCGTGGTTAACTGGTACAGTCAACCCTCGATTTAACGGCCCCCCGATTTAACGGCCCCCTCGGTTTAACGGCCCCTTCGATTTAACGGCCCCTTCGATTTAACGGACCAACCCCACGGCCGGTCCCGTCTGTGAAAGTATGCCCTCGATTTAACGGCCCCACCGATCTAACGGCCCCCTAGGGCCTGTTAAAACAGTATATGTATTGCCGTTCTTATTTATTTGTATTGTTAAAGTTTTTGTTTCCTAGAAGTTATAACATCAAATTGTTTTAGATATGTCCGCTCCAAGAAAAAGGCGTGTAATTACTCTGCACGAGAAGAAGGAAATTATCGAGGCGTCTGCAAAAAAGGACAATCATCAGTTGGCGAAAAATTTTGGCATCTCAAGAGGAACCATTCACGGAATTCTAAAAGAAAAGGATGCAATTTTTGCGGCTGTTGATGGTGGAAGCAAGGCAAAGCGGGTGCATCTCAAGTCAGGCAAGCATGATCAGATGGAGGAAGCTCTTGTCTTCTGGCACAAGCAAAAACATTCCAGTTAGCGGTGATTTGTTGACGGTAAATTTATTTGCTTTGTTGATATCAATTGCGTTAACACATTTACAGGAGAAGGCGCTGGCGATTACTACGCAGCTTGGGATCACCGATTTTGAAGCAAGCAAAGGATGGCTTGAAAAGCTCAAAGATCGTCATGGAATTCGCTTCAAAGATGTACAAGGATATCGGATCACTACGTGAATGGCAGCAACAAGTTCTTCAGCAGGCGCTGGCACAATTCACAGCGGACGATATCTTCAATGCTGACGAGACGGGTCTATTCTGGCAAATTCTTCCCAGCAAAACTATGGCTTTTAAGGGTTAGTTCTGCTTTCTTTACTCTCACTTTTCATGTTTTCCACCTCCTTCTATATGTTCGCAGGTGATAAATGCGCTGGCGGAAAGAAAAGCAAGGAACGTATAACTGTGCTCGTATGCTCCAACATGTCTGGAACAGAGAAGATGTCGCTACTGGTAATTGGAAAATGCGACAGTAGGCGACAGTCAAAAATTGCTTTCGTCATGCCAAGTTCATCCACATGGTAAATAAGACGAATTTGTAGTTATGCGCATGATGAATTCACATTATGTATTAAGGAATTAGACACAGGACCAGGCGCTGGCGAAGATGATGATTTCGAGAAAGAACAATCGGGCGCTGGAAAACGTGGAATGGACGAAGCCGTGGAGGAAATGCTTGATGTTTGGCTTGATATGGAGGGGCTGGAAGGAGTTGAGGCTACCATGGATGATTTCTTAAACGTCGACGAATTGGTGGAAACATGTATGTTAGTTAAGAAAAATGTTTCTCAACCCTATTATTCATGTTGTAGGTGGTGCTCTCACGCTCGATGAAATCGTTGAAGAAGTTTTGGCAACTAATGAAGGAGGCACTGGCGACGTCAGTGAAACTGAAGCCATAGATATCGAAGAAATGGAGCCAGAGCAGCCTTCAATTAGTCGTCATGAAGCGCAGCAGCATTTCCAGTTTGTCCGCCAATATCTAGAAGAGAACTCCGCGGATCCTGCTATACTTCGTCATAGCGATGCACTTGACGACTACTTTTACGCGGAGAGAAAAAAAGAAGCAAAAACAGCCAGAAATCACCAATTTTTTCTCGTCCAACCATTGATACATTGTTAACTAAGCTAAATTGCTATTGTTGTTTGAAATAAAGATACTTCTTGCTTTATTTTGACCTGTTTGCAATGAACCCCTCGATTTAACGGCCCCTTTGGGCACTTTTGGTTCAAGAAACTTGATTTAACGGCCCCTCGATTTAACTGCCCCATAGGGCCGGTCCCAAGTGGGGCCGTTAGATCGAGGGTTGACTGTATACACTTAATTCTAAGGGTATTTGTTAAATGATTAATCTCTACAAGCTATAAAAATGTTCATTGGACTATTTGATTGATTTGTTTGTTGTTGGTGACACTCGTAAAATTTATTTTTGCTAACATGAAAAACTAACCTATACCCAGTAGTGAAAAAATTAAGGCGTAATCACTGGTTACCCTTCGGACATGGAAAAGCCGCTGTCTCTGAATGAGTCGACCACCTCTAAATATTGTGATACTGTAGTTGAGGCATTTGAGCTATAAATCTTACTTCTCTTTCTCTTTCATTAAAGGTGTTTTGGAGTCATCGTGCAATTTCTGTTGTTCTACATCACTTATGTTGGAAATAAGAGAGATTGATCCATCACCTTAATTCATGGTACGTAACTCAAAATTTTGAAAAAAGTAAATTTGGTCAAAAAAAGTACCATTTGGTCATTTTTCGTCAAAAAACGCGATTTTATCCACTGTTTATTGGTTTTTAAGCACCGAAAAAATGATTTTGACCTAAAACCTCGAAGATAAAAAAGATTTGGGGTCTTAAAAAGGACAAGTTTTTTTTAAAAGTACACTTATGTATCCTGCCTTAATTCAATTTTTTAAAACTCACATAAGCTTTTGCTTAAAAAAGAAGTCTATTTTTGAGGGGAAACATTTAAACAGAACGTTGTTTGGAAGATGTTCTTCCCTTTGCCAATAATCCCCTCCACTGATTTTTTTCAAGAAAAATTCTAAAATATATTTGTTATTTTGTCATGAAGATCCACGGTTCGCGATAATACCCCCTAATTTTTACAAAATAGGGACGACTTATCGAGACCCAAAAATTTTAATGACAAAATTAAAGGATTATGGAAAAAACTGCTAGTAAAATTGGGATCCTTGTAATATTTCACTCTATATTGGCGGTTCATATTCCAGAAAATATTTGAAATTTCGGGGCAAAAAAGTTTGGATTCTAAACAAGCACAAATATTTGGAGGTGCCAAATAAACTATATTTGGTAAATTTTTGCAAAAAAAATAGGACGGCAATGTATTTTTATTTGCAAAGAGTGGTCGGTTAGAGCAGTTTCCAACAGTTTTTGATCATTAATTGAAATACCGTAAGCCTTCTACCGTATTCTCTCTAATAGAACCACACTCTCTATTTGAACCACACTCTCTAATAGAACCACACCCCCCGAGGGGGGTCGAAAAATAGAACCACACTCTCTATTAGAACCACACTCTCTAATAGAACCACACCCCTATGCATTTTACCTACACCGTTTTTGCTTTTACAAACATTGTAGAAAAATCGTTTAAAAAGGCGGTTTTTTAACCAAGCCGTTTTTGTTGTAAATCAGTTACTTATGTTTCATTATTTGTTTTCATCGGTTGCTTCAATTTTCTCTTTTACATTTTTAATTTTGAGTTTGTTTTAGGCAAATCTACGATGAGCGGTCAGGAGCAAGAAGAGGTGGAGAGCGAATCTAATGCTGAAAGCCAGGAGGAAAGCCAAGAATCCAGTTCTTCTCGCAAGCGCAAGGCCTACTCTATCGCAACGAAGCTTGAAGCCGTCGACTACGCAAACAAGTACTCGAAGAAGTCAGCTGCAAAGAAGTTCAACGTCGACCGAAGTAGCATTATTGGCTGGTGCAAGCAGGAAGAAACACTTCGTGAGCAAGGGTAAACTTTTTTTTCTGTTTCCTGTTTTATTCTTTATCTTTACATTTAGAAAAGGATCAAAGCGATTGGCTGGAGCCGGGCGACATCTCACATTCGCTGAACTCGACGATGAATTGGCGGTTTGGGCGCGCGATAGAAAAGCAAATAAGATGAAAGTCTCAAGAAGGATCTTGCAACAACAAGCAATCAAGATGTTCGTGCGCGAGGACAATGACGACAAAAAGTTCAAGGTTGGTAACTTTATTAATATCAATAATCTTTGCTTACTTAACTTGCGTTTCAGGCTAGCGAAGGATGGCTCCAAAAGTGGATAGAGCGACACAACTTCCGATGGCGAGAGAAAACAAGCCAATGCCAAAAGCCTCCGGTGGAATACGAGCAAGCGCTGGTCAACTTCGTCATGTATGTAAGTCAGCTTCGAGAGAAAACCAAGTAAGATTTCTAACTATTTTGACCAACTACTTCAAACCACCTTTTAGATACAATCATATCTACGCGTGCGATGAGACTGCTGTTTGGCTGGATGCGAGCGGGGGAAAGTGTCTGGCAGAGAAAGGAGCAAAGGAGGTTGGTTCACGTTGGAGTCTAAAGGTATTATTAATTTTCAGATTTCAGGTCTCAGTGCTGACAACGGGCCATGACAAGCTACGCGTAACTGTGATGCTGACGGGTCGAAGCGATGGATTCAAGTGTCTGCCTTATGTCCTGCTGCCGAGGAAACGAATCGATCCTGCCATCGTGGAGAAGTTCAAGGGGAAATTGCATCTGGCCTGGAAAGGAACGACTTGGATGAATGATGACCTAACGACCGACTACCTCAAGCGTGTGATGGGCTCTTCTCTATTCCAAACGCGTCTGCTCGTGTGGGACTCCTTCCGATGCCATATTTCCGAGGCGACAAAAAAGCAGTTGAAAGCATGTGGATTGGATAGTGCCGTGATTCCCGGAGGATGCACCAAGTTCATCCAGGTTAATTCTTCTATTAATTTGTTTAATGATTGTAAACTCTTTGTTCAGGCTCCTGATGTGTGTTGGAATGCGCCCTTCAAAGCCAAAATTCGCCAATTGTATGATGACTGGATGCTGCATGGGACAAAGGAAATGACAAAAGGGGGCAATCCAAAAGCTGCGCCTATGGAAATCTACCTCCAGTGGATCGTGGATGCGTGGGATGCACTCTCGAAGGAGCTCATTGAAAAGTCGTTCAAAGTCTGCGGGATCACCAATGCAATCGATGGCAGCGAGGACAACATCATTCACTGCTTTAAGGAAACTGGTTCGGTGAAGAGTGGTCGAGCAAAACTTCAGATGGCGAGAGATGCAAAAGAAATGGCGGAGCTTCTCGAAGAAATAGATCTTGATGAGGAGGAGGAAAATATAATGAATGATAGCAATGCGTCGTTGGAGTGTTAGATGTTTGTTTATGTCCAATAAAAAATTATGTCTTGTGATTGTACTTAAAAAAAATTGTGCCACACAAAAATTGTGTGTTAAAAATTGTGCGCCTTCGGCGCCGATAGATCTAGAAATAGAACCACACTCTCTATTTGAACCACACTCTCTAATAGAACCACACCCCCCGAGGGGGGTTGAAAAATAGAACCACATGTGGTTCTATTAGAGAGAATACGGTAATTAATAATCCAGCTGCCAATTCATTTAAAATAGTGTTCTTGACATTGTCTTTTTACTCACTTCTTGAAGACTGATCATCCTACCAGTTTTGTAGCTTATCTGTAGCTATATAATAGTGGCAACTAGTCTTAAAGCAGTTTCAAAAATGTTTGTCAAATACACTATATGCCAATTAGGAAATGAAAGCAAACACTTGCCAAAACCTGCCCTGTCCTCTTGCTGTTTCTGACCTAGCAGACGTTTTATGTTGCTTTAAGTGTGCCGCTAGGCCGGATTATAATAGGTTATACTTCAATCCTGGACTTATTAAGTAAGTCTTTTTTTGTTTAACACGGGAAAGGCCGACCGGGACAACGGTTCACCTGGGGGGTTTTCGACCTGCTGAACACGAATTTCCCACTTTCAGCAATTTTTAGATATCAAAATCCCCTCAAATGACCCCCATTTAGTTTTTGTGTCCCATTTTTGACACCATTTTTTACTTTCCTATGGATTGTGTCATTTTTGTTGGGAGCACACGCTCATCTTATACTCATTAGAAAGCTCTGTTTCTGCGCTTTTCAACGCGCCATCATGCGCCACATATAGCTAAATATATGGCCACTAAAATGCAAAAGAAATGGCGGAGCTTCTCGAAGAAATAGATCTTGATGAGGAGGAGGAAAATATAATGAATGATAGCAATGCGTCGTTGGAGTGTTAGATGTTTGTTTATGTCCAATAAAAAATTATGTCTTGTGATTGTACTTAAAAAAAATTGTGCCACACAAAAAATTGTGTGTTAAAAAATTGTGGCGCCTTCGGCGCCGATAGATCTAGAAATAGAACCACACTCTCTATTTGAACCACACTCTCTAATAGAACCACACCCCCCGAGGGGGGTTGAAAAATAGAACCACATGTGGTTCTATTAGAGAGAATACGGTAATTAATAATCCAGCTGCCAATTCATTTAAAATAGTGTTCTTGACATTGTCTTTTTACTCACTTCTTGAAGACTGATCATCCTACCAGTTTTGTAGCTTATCTGTAGCTATATAATAGTGGCAACTAGTCTTAAAGCAGTTTCAAAAATGTTTGTCAAATACACTATATGCCAATTAGGAAATGAAAGCAAACACTTGCCAAAACCTGCCCTGTCCTCTTGCTGTTTCTGACCTAGCAGACGTTTTATGTTGCTTTAAGTGTGCCGCTAGGCCGGATTATAATAGGTTATACTTCAATCCTGGACTTATTAAGTAAGTCTTTTTTTGTTTAACACGGGAAAGGCCGACCGGGACAACGGTTCACCTGGGGGGTTTTCGACCTGCTGAACACGAATTTCCCACTTTCAGCAATTTTTAGATATCAAAATCCCCTCAAATGACCCCCATTTAGTTTTTGTGTCCCATTTTTGACACCATTTTTTACTTTCCTATGGATTGTGTCATTTTTGTTGGGAGCACACGCTCATCTTATACTCATTAGAAAGCTCTGTTTCTGCGCTTTTCAACGCGCCATCATGCGCCACATATAGCTAAATATATGGCCACTAAAATGCAAAAGAAGCCGGGGACAGCGTTTTCAAAAATCGACCTTCCGACGAAAATATGGGTCTATTTTCCACCAGAAATGTAACCGTGAAAAAAAGAACAGATTCGGAATCAGCGCTAAAAACTGCGTCGGATAGTACCATTTTTTGCACCATTTTTGTCTTAGAAAATATCGGGATATTAACGCCTAAACAGCAGGAGAAATATAACAATGAAGTATAATTCATATTTTTTCAATATAATTTATACAAATACATAGCACAACATCAAACGTTAGGCAAAAAACTTTGTTGACAAAGAAAATTGTTACGTTTAGAAGCCAGTGTTGGACACACTGTCTTGCCATATGCTTCACATTGATGGCGGGTGTTGACCTTTTGGTTTGTGGGGCACAGCGCACATCTGCGGATGACACTAGGCTCCACGGATTTCGCTTGGCTCCGAGTCAAATGTTGTGTCGCAGGGGGAGCTGACACTTTTCTCGCAGGTGAAGTGCTCTTGCAGTCCTTGCAGTAGACTACTTGGTTGGCATCGTTGAGGCAAACGTGCCTGCCACATTTCTGAAAATATTTATTTATTGTAAACGAGATTATTGCTATATAAAACCTGGCAGTCCTTCTCATCCCGACTACGCTCCTTGCATATTGGGCAGCGAGTAGATCTCCTTGGGCTTTCTTTGCAAGATCGGCCTCCATCTTTGCTATCTCGCAGTATTTAGCAGTAAGATAGTTGTCGGAACGGGAACGGAGGTTTATCTGTGGTTCCATCAGCTGCTTGCTTGGACAGGAAGTTCCTCCTCGTTCCCGTGTTTGCTTTGACCGTGAGTGTGCAAAAATTAACCTCTAATTGGTGCCAATTTATCTTCCTTTTTCCGCTTAAGCTTGCTGTCAATTTTGTACCGATTTCGGGAGTAAGTGAGGTGAGCGATAAGCGAGCCAGACCCAGCAGCAAATATTGAGTCGACAGAAACTCCTTGGAAACCGCTTATACCAAGGTTCAGCCACAATCCAAAAAGCTATACAATAAAAATTTGAAAAAACCTAAAAAAGGGTATTATAACATACTGCTTTTATCTCGTTTTCATTTGTAGGATCAAGTGGAGGAGGTTCGCCTGAACCTTTGCGGTCAAACTTCTTTCTTAGAACGTCAAACTCCTCATTGGTGAGCTTCACAATACTAAACAATTGTTTATAATATTTTACTTGAAAATTTAGACTCACATTTCGATAATCCCCACAGAAATAAAACAGCCAAACAGATCTGACTCGGAGTCAGGATTTTTGGGCTCTTCAGGCAAGGGATTGTAGGGCGTAAATGTCTCAACTCTAGGTGGTGGATCGGCTGTCCAGGTTCCTGCTGTCGATTCATATCACTCTCGACGACAGGCGGATTGCAAGTCCGGCAATGGAGATTCGTCGTCCTCAAAGTCAGAGACATCATCATCATATTCAGCTTCAACATCACTTTGCTCATTGTCACTTGAGCCAGAAAACTCATAATCAGTCATGGCAATTAGCTAAAACAAAAATATACACAAGCCCAAAAAAAAGAAAAGTAAATAAAACAAAACTGTGTGGGAAGCAAGTGATTTTTTATCTTATATTATCATCACGAAATCTCTTATCTGCTGTTTAGGCGTTAATATCCCGATATTTTCTAAGACAAAAATGGTGCAAAAAAAATGGTACTATCCGACGCAGTTTTTAGCGCTGATTCCGAATCTGTTCTTTTTTTCACGGTTACACATTTCTGGTGGAAAATAGACCCATATTTTCGTCGGAAGGTCGATTTTTGAAAACGCTGTCCCCGGCTTCTTTTGCATTTTAGTGGCCATATATTTAGCTATATGTGGCGCATGATGGCGCGTTGAAAAGCGCAGAAACAGAGCTTTCTAATGAGTATAAGATGAGCGTGTGCTCCCAACAAAAATGACACAATCCATAGGAATGTAAAAAAATGGTGTCAAAAATGGGACACAAAAACTAAATGGGGGTCATTTGAGGGGATTTTGATATCTAAAAATTGCTGAAAGTGGGAAATTCGTGTTCAGCAGGTCGAAAACCCCCCCAGGTGAACCGTTGTCCCGGTCGGCCTTTCCCGTGTTAAATTCCTCTGTTAAGTCACACACCTTTTAACATTTAACCTTTTAATTTACATTGGTTCATTTACACGCGGTTTTTCACGTAGATTATTTTTGAAAATATGAGTATGGGTGTTCGGATATCATGAAATGGGCGAATAACCGTTTTGAAACCGACGATCATTTCAGGGAAAGTGACAATATCCCGAGATTCACACATCACTCATCTCAGAACCAAATCCTATAAATGCAATATGTCAAAAGGACCAACAGAATCTGCTTTTTCGAATGAGTGTATATGAGCTGCAATATGTCTGCAAACCGCTTGACAATGAGCGTCTAACGCACACCACCATTGTTTCACTAGTCGAATTCCCACTCAAAGCCGCTCAAGAGCACGTCATAGCTGTGTATAACTGCTCAATGCTTGGTCAATACTTGTAGAGAAATTCAAGAGCTACAAGATAGGCGAAAAATCAGCACAAAAACTCACTCAGAAATTACAGGAGAAGAGGTAATCAAAGCTGTTTCCATGATATTAGAATTTGAAGGATACCTGGTTTGGCTTATTTCTGACCGAATTTCTGAGATATTTCCCGTTTACAATATACCAAAATGATCAGCAGGAAAAATGCAACAGATCTAGTACAATGACTCACAAGACAACAATTGAATGTGACAAAATTCGAGCCAAAACAATTTGACTCCGAAACCCAACAAAAAACCAAAAGGTTTTGGACCAAAATTCAGGTGGTTGTGAATTTGTATCATAATTTTCTCAAAATTTTACAGACAACTTTCTTTCTAAAAAGGGAACCCACTGTCTCACCTGTGATCTAACTATTGTATCTGATACAGTTTTTTGGGGTAAGACTATAGAATGCCTACCCCAACTAGCGCAGAATTTGCTTTTACTCGACGGGAAAGGACTCGTCTCATATTAATTAACGTGCTCTGAAACGGCACGGAAACACTTTGGTTTCTAAAAAATTAAGGAAATTTTTTGGTTTACTTCGGTCCCTTGGGTTTTTTTCCGACCTTAGGGTTGAAAAAAAGGCCCCGGGGCCTTTAATAGAGAATATACGGTATGCATTTTTATGATCAAGAGTACTTCTCGGAATCATGTCTAAGGCAAGTACTCTCAAGACCCCTGCGCCCCAGGGGATAGCGTTAGATTGTCTAGCGGCTTGCAGACATTCGAAAGAGCAGATTCTGTCGGTTCTTTTGACATACCGTATTTCCTCTAATAAAGCCACCCCCTCTATTAGAGCCACCCCCTAGAGGGCATCCAAAAATAAAGCCACCCCCTATATTAGAGCCACCCCCCCCCCTTTTTTTTGAAAACGTGGTTTTTTGCAAAAAAATCAGAGATACGGTATGAGATCTGTGTTTGAATTCAAATTTATCTTGAAACCAAAAGTAAATTTCTGCTTTTTGATGTAGACATCTAAGTTTTTCATTTTCTTCATCGCCATATCTGCTGTGTGATCGGTATTTACTTCACTTTTCCAGAATCATGGATCCTATCGCTAACTACGAAAGTAAGAGAAAAGGAAAAGAGCAGGAAGTCGTCAAGGCAAAGTCGCGCAAGTCGTACAGCGCCGAGTTCAAGTTAAAGATCGTCAACTTTACCAAATCAGTGGGCGGCTCGAATCACTCGGCAAGCAAGAAATTTGGCGTGGATCGTTCTACAGTGATTGATTAGGTTAAACAAGAACAGAAGCTGCATAACATCAAGTAAGCTCTTGTTTTGTTCGGATGTTTACATTTGACTTCAGAAATGCCCCAAATCCTGAAATTCTATTCGTACAGCCAACATCCTTGAAATTCTACTTGTACAGCCAACATCCTTGTCATCCTCATCACGTCTAAAGTATAATATGCCGATTGTTAAAGACATTCAAATTATAAAGCCACCCCCTCTATCAGAGCCACCCCCCAGAGGGCATCCAAAAAATAAAACCACTGTGGCTCTATTAGAGGAAGTACTGTATCGCATTCTTAGGATGTAGTCGTAAGATGAGGTCCTTTTGACATATTGCATTTATAGGATTTGGTCCTGAGATGAGTGATGTGTGCATCTCGGGATATTGTCCACTTTCCCTGAAATGGTCGTCGGTTTCAAAGTGGTTATTCGCCCATTTCATGATATCCAAACACCCATACTCATATTTTCAAAAATAATCTACGTGAAAAACCGTGTCTAAATAAACCAATGTAAAGCTTCGTTTTTCTCGTTTTAAGTTAAAAATTTCTAACCTTCATTTAAATTTCCTGTCTTAATACCAGGTTTTCTCTCTGTGGTAAATGGAGACGGCGACCAACTTTCCTTTCGCCTTATTACATACTCTATTACGCCAGGTGAGCTGGTAGCCGCTGTAGTCGCGGCTGTCGCCAGCCTGTGGCAACTGCCCTCGAAGCCTGAATAGATAAGATTACACAAATATTGTTGTATGACACCGTTTACCTGAGCCAGCATGACTATTTTCAATGCCTGTAGAAAATGGAGCACTGATTTGTTTGGCAACCGCAGGAGACTGAACAGTGTGAGGTACAGGCGACTGTACATTGCCATAATCACTGTTTAACAAGGTTTTGAATGGAGCTACAACACCAAAAATTATATGTGCATAAGAATGTTATTTTGAAGTATCAGATTTTGCAGAAAATTTATAGTCTCATTTTAGCTTTTTGTTTTTCCTGTCAAAATGATAGAAAGTTTCAAAAAAGTGTTATACAATAAATAAAATTAATTTACAGAACAAAAATGTACAAAACATGCGGAATAACAGTATCTCAAAAACTTCGAAACTCATCTTTCAGCCGGTTTTTTGTAGCCAATAAATTTTCAAAGAAGCTAAAAAAGCTGAAGGGCACAGGTAATAATTTTCAAGTGTAAAGCTAACAATTCCTACTCGGTTACCACAAACATCCACTTTTAGTCAGTTGTAGACACATGATAGATTCGATGGTAACCCAGTGGGAGATTTTTGGCAAATCCCTGGAAAATTTATACCTGTTGTGTAAAAGCTTCGTTTAGAAAATTATAACCTTTTAACTGACTTTAGGTGAAACCTGGAGACAAGCTTACCAGGATATACATATATATACTAGGTAATTACCTATTGCTCCATTCATTCGTAGAAATCCAAGTGAAATCTAAAATTTTAATAATCATGACATCAAGTAAAATTTGCTAGTTAATAATTTACTAAATTTAAAAAAAAATTTTTGCAAATAAATTACCTTCAGACCCTATTTCTGTCGAATGTTAATTTATTGACGGCCCAGAAACTTCGACCCACAGCTAAATCAGATACCAAGCTTTTTAGTACAAAATTTTTGTTGTCGGTGGCGTTGTCGTTATCGTTGGCTTTGACGTTGAATTTTTTATAAAGAGGTCGTTGTTGTCGTCGTCATTGGCGAAAAGACGGATTTATAAAAAAAATATTCCAACGACGACGACAACGTTTATGAATGAGCCATTATAAAAAAATCAACAATTTGTACTGAAACTTCGAGTGTGACTACACCCAGAATTTGGACTTTCAGAAAATGGTCATACTCATACTCGTACTTCGTACTCGTACTACGAAAATTTCGGCTCTTACTTGAAGTAAGTTACTCATACCCTTAATATTTCCGTACTTTGCAGTTGTACTTCATTTTCACTCGTTATTTGTAATTTCGGATAAAAAATATTAGTTATCAGGTACTTTTTTCTCACAGCATCATTTATTAATGTATTCATCTAAGAGAACTTGCAGCGGACTGTAAAAAGAAAGACAATTTGTGGTCTATCATTTTCACTTTTTTATTTAAATTCATAAACCAAAAGTCTATATTCTGTATTCAAGAATCGAATTTTTCAGACCTCAGTTTTACTATTTTTTATAAAATATACATTCTTTTTGTTCATTTCAGAATAAAGATCCTCTCATAAAACGAAATTTTAATCAATACAAAACTGTAAGTTAATTTATAAATTTTTTTATTCATTTTTCCCTAATTGACTTCTTTAGAACTTCTCGATAAATTACTTATAGTGTGTTTGGGACCGAGCATTGGGTGCCCGTTTGTAGAAGATTGAGTGAATTGCAATAACTTATTTACATGTCAAAATGACTGCCAGCATCTCCAGCATGTTTTCTGTTATACTGACTTGAGAAATACAAAAAAGGAAAATTGAAGAAAGATTTGCGGTGCAATTTTTTGAATATGATTTTTTAGCGTTTTAAGTGACTGCGACAGAACTTTAAACTTGCATAGGTAAACCAGTAATAAAATCTACCTGCCCTACATCTCCGTTCGATTCAAAAGAGGATTGGGGAGAGAGCGCGTGTGGGGACTTGCTATTATGACCATGTGGCCTAGCAGTCTGCGTACCTCCAGGTGCTCCATGTTGACTGGAACTGCCTGAAACATATTACATTAGTGCTGAAGCATGAAATATTGTAAGCATTTTTGTTTTTCATTACAATTGCGAGAGCATTGAGCACCACAAGTGCATAGGTGTTGTTGAGAGTCGTATAATACTGACGTGGAAGTCAAATTAGTGGTAGTATTATTATTTAATGAATCTTTATGATCGATCATTCCAACTAGCAACACTTTTTTATATATAGCCTTCGCTTAACAGCCACAAAACTAGGTGTAAAAATAACGAAAACATCAAGAAATGATCTGTTCACTTCCAGTAAGTTTGCAAGGCGAGGTGAGCTGCTGCTCTTTGCATCATCTCTTCTAGACAAAAGCTTTTTGTACTCCCCAAACTTTGCACTTAACTAAAAGTTCTTCACCCATGTCAAAGCTCAAAAATAAATAAGGTGTTAGCAAGTTTCTTTGTATTACATTCACGCAAAAATCGCCTTTATAACTGCAGTGTGCAACAATATTTAAAAAAGAGAAAGGGTCAGCGTTAACTTTCAACTGCAACTGCAGCTCCAGCTGTTAGATGATTACAAAAAATTTTAATTTTTAGTATGGAACAAATTTGAAAATTTACAAAAAAAAGTAAGATTACTACATTGAGATGCTTCAAAAAGAAGAATGGGCCGGAGTGGGTTATACCGCCCCTCGCGAAAGTGGTTTTTGACCACTGCTTTGAACTTATCATGCCCTAATTAGTACAAAAAACATGTTTTAGGAGGGGGACGATTATTTTAGAATTTTTTTTTGTGACCATAAAATGACCAAAAATGATGAAAAATGATCATAAATATAGTTACACCAATTCACATGGCTGCTGTATGTAAAAAGGGGGAATGAGTGTGTTATACATCAGCATATTGTTCGGAATAGTCTCTAAGGTGATTGGGGACGAGCCAGGGGACTATGCCCTAAGCCTAACGGCTATACGCTGCTTGAAAAAGAAAGCCCGGGAGTTCACATGTCCGGGCCAACGGCTCACCCAGCTTTTAATGTAAAAGTCCGAAAACTGACAGAACAAAAAACAGCCAGGACAATCAGGGGACGAATTAGGGGACCAGGGGACAAGTAGGGGACCCACTTTAACCCACTTTAGCCGAAGAATGACTTTGTTCCACTAGTAACTTCAACAAAAGCCAAACCCCGTCTGGGTACTGAAACTTATTTTATTTTTAACCGATTTTTCACTAGACTGAAAAGTTTGAAAAAAATGCCAAACACCGCCGGGGGAACGGAACTCTAGGCAAATTTTTCCAGATTCTGAGACTTGAAAAAAAGCCAAACCCAAAGTGAGGTATCGAAAATATGCCGCAAGTCTCTTTTTGCCACGGCCCAGTTGAAGAACATGGTAAGACAGGCAAGGAAATTTTTTGTTATTCAAGAAAAAGAGGTTCTTATAATGGCTGTGACGCATGAAAATAATCATTTTTCAATCAAATCGAACAACATATTTTTCACTTTTGTTGTTTCTCTAGGATGTGTGGTATTTCTTTACTGCAAATGTAGATCTGATGCGACCCGCCGATAGTGCTATTTTTGTATTGGATCGAACCCCAATTAGACAGATAAAAAGCAGACACGAATCTGATATGCAAAAATGATCACACTTTATTATTTGTAACTAATTTTAAACCTGTTTTTTCAATTAAATATATATATCTAAGTGACTATGAGACGAACAGTGCGGAAGACTCCTTATTAAGAATGCTTTTATACGTTTTTCTATAATAAGTGGCCCCTATTTATTCCCTTCCCCTCCCAATACAGCCCTTATTCCATTTAAAAATGTTTTTGCGACAATTTAAAAAATATTTTTTCCTGACATTTTTTACATATTTTTGCCTTGAGGGACCAAAATAAGCAAAAAGAAGCACGATTAAGATGATTTTGGGCGTTTTTGGGCGACACACACATTGTGTACTCCGGCCGACTTTTACGTCATAATCTTATTTTCAGCCCCAAAGGAACAATAAGCACTCAATAAAACAGCATATTCTGCCAAAATGCCCAAAAATGTCCTTATTTTGAGCAAATGTCGATATTGCGAAAGTTTTGAGATCCGAGCCCTGTAGTAAGCTAATAGTTAATGGCTATAGGTGAAAAAACCCCTCAAAATATGTAAATTCCTCCGCAAATTTAAAATTTACCCCCTCAAATTCAAATTTTTTGCCCCTTCATGTGATTTTTCGTTCAAAGTACGTAAATCTCAGTGGTTAACACAGTTATTGCATCAATTTGCACTGTTTTCGCAGTAATTTAGTGTGTTTTTCGCCAGCCCAGCCACCTTTCTAGGCCTTATGAAACCTTTTTTACCCTGGTTTTCATTCTTTTATTTTATGACTTATTTTAATGTTTTTCAGGTGGTTAACAGATACCGAAGTGAGAAGATCTTAGAAGCTAGTGAAAAAACATGTCGAAGGTCAAAGGCTGCGTAGCGAGATTTTTCTTATATAATGTTTATGTCATTCATTTTCAGGTCTTATAAGAAGAAGAAAAAGATCGAGAAAGTCGAGCTCTCCGTGCTTTCAGGTTATGTCTATCTACAACAAATGGTCAGTCCGTTTTAAAATACGTGTTCAATAAGCCCTGAAAATGAATGACATGAACATTATATAAGACATTCTCGCTAGGCGGCCACTTGTATTGCAGTTGACGCTCTCCGATAGTTATGTTACATATGCATAGCCATACAGTCTTGGGGTGGAGCACGAAGGCACATAGAGAGTAGCATTTGACCGCATACAACCCTACAAAGTCCAATGTTAGCACATGGGCAAAACATTTTTGACCTAACGTTACATTAGTTCATGAACTTGTCCAGCCGTATACACTGTCAGTAGGAATTGTGTGAAAGGGTAAAATTTACCTGGCCAGCGAACCTAAAAATCACAAATAGAAGTTTCTGTAAAAAGCTAAGAAAGATATTAAAAGTTGGCAAACCAATGCTCCCATCCAACGTTCCGGTCCACTTTCGGCATGCCTTTTCACGAGCTTCTGAGATCTTCTCACTTATGTTTGTGTTAATCACCTGAAAACAATAAGCAAAATAAGTGCTAAATAAAGAATAAACTCCGAGGTAAAAAAGGCGCTATAGAAAGGTAGCTGAGCCACGAAAATACGCTACGAAAACAACTGTGTTCGCTACTGAGATTTTCGGTTTCTGCACAAAAATTTACTTGAAGGGGTAAAAATAGACCTGACGGGGTAAAAAATTTAAATTTGATGGGAATTTACACATTTAGTGCGAAATTCAAATTTGAGGGGGTAAAAATAAATTTGAGGGGTAATATACATATTTTGAGGGTTGTTTTCAATTTGAGCCATAGTTAATTAGCGGTTAAGTATTTTAAAGTCAACTTGCGGTTTACTTCAAGAGTTCACTATTTTTACAACAAAATTTATGGCTCTAATGATGATATATCATACCATACCTACTACCCTCAAACGCTAGTGTCATAACTCGCCTGATTTTTTCAAATGAATTTTTTCCATTATTTGAAAAAATAAGAGCTGTATAGCGAGAGGAAGGAACAAAGAAGGCTCCCTTTTTAGAGAGATTGCTAGCACAGAAGGAATATCCTGAACATAAGTACTAATTTTTCTGGCATGGCGTATAGCAGCTAATACTCTTATTATTACAAAAATTTGCTTTTTTACCATGCATTCATGAACGCAGCTCTAATCTTTAATCCAAAATCTTGAAATACTAAAAATACACGCAAATAACAAAATGCGCTTTTTAGTAACAAAAAAACATTGCTTAAACATAACTGCTTAGAATTTTTTTATAAAAAATCATAGCTCAAGTATATAAATAATAATATATGACTGAACATATAAAAAATTCATTCGCTACAAGAATAAATTCATAAAAGGAATAGCTAAAGGTTTCAAAGCCAACCACTGCACTGAGACATAAGATGTCTCAGTGCGAAAGATTGCTAGAGCTTCGTCAGATTAAACTAATTATTTTCGACTTCGCTTGCTTGCCTGTTATCTTCCCGCTGTCTGAAACAATGCATTCCTTTCTAAACCAATTTTTTGCAATATGCAGCCGAATCAGTGAAAAATTCTATTAGGAAACAACATTTCCAAATAATTAATAAACGAATTTTTAAATAGGCTCTAGCAAAAAAAAACTTTAAGGTACTCAAAAAAGTATAATCTTAATTATAGCGCACCAGAAGCACCTAAGGCTGTTTTTAGTCGATGTAGAGCATGAGCAATTATTTTCTTTTTGCTTTTTATATTGGTGAACAACGTCACTGGCAACAACAAGTATTAGCAGCAAGTAGTAGCTAAAAAAGCAAAAACGCAAATCCACGTGAAAAAAGCTGCCTAACTTCAAAGTAGTTTGTTTTGCATTTCCCCTGGCTTAAAAATATAATGACAATTTTTGGTTTTGACTTTATATTGGTAACGCTTGAGAATACACTTACAAGAAGGCGGGTTAAGTGTTCGACTATGGCTGGCTATCGGAGGTATGACTCGTCCTGTATCGCCCGGGCAGAAGCCCGACCTTCTAGACTGGTGTCTATTTGTGGTACGGCCCTGCTGATTAATGTCTCCGCAGGAGTTAGATACTTCAATGGTGCTGCATTCTGGAACATCCAGATGAGGCTTGAGGCGATCATCAAAACTCTGGTGGAAAGAAGAGGGGCTAACAGACCACAGCTTTTTTCTCTTTTCAAGAGTATCGTTTGCAGTCAAATCGCCGTTGTAGTCTGTTGCTAAATAAATTATATAAATAAATTCGTGTTATTTGAAAGTTCGCAAAAACTTAGTTTTTTTATAAAATTGGTCAAAATTTTTTTTGTTTTGTTTTTTAGTCTACTTCTAGTCGACTCACGCAATAATACGTCCAAAAAAGGTTCATTCCCTAGCTGGATTCTATATTCTATCTTAAAGTCTTTTGTTAATTGTGCTACACTGGTTTATACCAAAATATACCAAATTCATCATTTTTCAAAAGAAATAAGACAATTTACCAATCTAGACCTAATTTTGGACAACACTAGCAAGTAAAATTGACAAAAACTGTAAAAATATAGTTAAAAAAATGTTATATGCAGCTAGTAAACGAACATTTAGTGGAAGAGTCGACTGTGTAATTAATATGTTTCACTTTGGAATTAATCTAAAGTTTTTTTGCTGGAAATATGTTGACAATGTTTATTAACAAGAATCATTTTCAGCAAACCCTCCAAATTTATAGTCAGTCATAACATTTTTCGTGTTTTTGAGGCGCTGTAACAGGTGTTTAGCCTTAGTTCAACTGCAAAAAATGCAGGAGACAGTTCAAGAGCTTTTCTTGTAAGGCTTTTTACTGTTTATATGGCTATTTGTTATGCTGTAAACCGAAATAAAGTAAGATTACTACAAAAAAAGAAATGCATAGTATGCTATTATATAATGAAGCAATGTGTCTAAAGTCAGTTTTAAGGATGGAGGCGGGATATAACCGAGTAGCGCCAAATTTTCAAATCATTTTATTGTATAATAAGAAATTACGATTGTCATTCATAGTGGCAGCAAATTGTTTATGTGGTTGACTAGTCTTTTTACAAGGTAGTTCTTCTACATGAGCTGCGAATTGTCCTGGCTTGGACTGCTGACATTGCAAAGAATACTTAGGCTTAGCCTGTAGCATAGATAAAATTACTTCTAAAAGAATAAGTCATAGAGCTGTTGTTTGAAGTTATAAACAGGCACTGAATTCTACAGAAAACACTTGTTTGCGCATCAACCGCAAACATGCCAAGCTCATCATTAAAAAAGAGATAGATTGGGGCTTTCTGTGCGTTGAAGCATGGAAAATTCGGAGGTCCTCCTATTATTGATGGCTTTTCTATGTGTGCTGCCAAATGCAGTGTCAACAGCTTTTACATCCAGCCATAAATACACTACCCCCCTACTATTGTTGTTATTTATTGACTAGAGGGTAAAAGGGTAAAGGTTCTGGCCTTTGCTAAAGCTCTGCTAATTGCTGCAAACAAACTATTTGATGTTTGCATTTAATTTTTTCAGAGCTTTGTGGGGCAAATAATTTTATTGTAAAATGACCACAAATTTTGTTATAAAAATTTTTCTTTCTTTAAAAAAAGTAAAAAGTATGGAATTTTATTATTTTAATTAGAACAAAATAATATAAGAGGGATGATATGTTCGGGTATACTTTCTTATTATAACCAAAATTCCACTCAAGAAAAAAATTAAAGAATCAAACAATTTGAGATCATAAAATTCGAGAAAAAAATCAAGAAAAATTTGAAGATATAATAAAAGGAACAGTTTCTTTTATGCGAAACTCTCAACATTGGCATTTATTCAATTCAATTTGAGTTCAATCATTGCCTACCATCCAGGCATCTGCACGGGCCGTACTTTTGGCGGCCCGACCCGGGTAAAAATATTTTCGGCTCGGCCCGCGCTGGCCCGCCTTCCAAATAGTCAACGCATTTCACATATTCAACATATTTCACATAGTTAATGAAATTTTCATAGTTGATGTAATTTTTTTGGCTTAGGCTTAGGCTTTAAATCAGCCGCAAAGAAATTCAGCGTAACAAGAAGTCGAATCAAAGATTGGATGAAACATGAAGCAGACCTCGTGTAGTCAGAACTCAAGCAACAGATGTAAAATTTTTCTTGATTTTTCTTCTTTCCTTCGTGGACTTCTTTGTTCACTTTTTCGTCTACTTTTAGAAACACAACCAGTGGATCAAAGAGGAAGAGACTTGAAGGGGTAGGCCGTCCAGTACTCAAGCCGGATCTCGACATAGAATTAGCCAAACGGGTCAGGGAAAAATGCGTGAGAATGAACTACCTGTCTCAAGGAGAATCATCTGCGAAAAAGCGATTCGAGTTGTTCAAGGAACAGAGATCAAGATTTGTGCTCCACCGGCTTAAGTTGTTCATTTTTATAGTTTGCTTTAGGTTTCAATTGGTTGGTGTTGCAGCTTTCTAAAGCGTCATAACTTTGTGCCTCGCCGCCGTACGACTACCACTCAGAAGGCACCGTGGAACTACGCTGAGGTGGTGGCCAAGTTCATCGTGCATGTGGAGCAGAGGCGCAAGTCAATGAAATTCTCTTCAATTTTGGCAATGGATGAAACGGCCGTTTGCTTCGACTGCCCAGACAACAGATGTATCGACACAAAGGGCGCTAAGGATGTCAGTTTTTCTAGATTGATTAGCATGTTTGATTTTGAGATGATTATTTTAGGTGACCGTGGTGACAACAGGACACGAAAAGATGAGAATTACTGTTTGCTTGACTGCTCGCTCTGACGGAAAAAAATTAATGCTTTATATCTTAGTGAAAAGAAAACGTCATGTACCAGCAATCGTTAACCAATTCAAGGGGAAGCACATCATCAATTGGGCGTGCTCAACGTGGATGAACGACTCTTCGACGGAGGACTACTTGAGGCAGGTCATTGGTGAAGGCCTTTTTTCGGGAAGCGGCTACTGGTGTTGGACGTCTTGGCGAGCCACAGGAAGGATTCAATAAAAGCAGTTCTGAAGGAGTTAAAAGTTGACGCAGCGTACATTTCCGGAGGCTGTACTAAGTTTATATAGGTGAATTTTTACTAAGAATACTTTGACCTTGCCAATGTTCCATTACCTCTCTTTCAGGCGCCGGACGTCTGCTGGAACAATCCTTTCAAGAAAAAAATCCGCCACTACTACGCTATGTGGATTCTCAGCAGCATAAAGGCACAGCAATTGGCGCAAGACGGGCGAAACGATACTGAAGAGGCTGGCATCTCCGACGACGAAGAATAACTATAGCTAGAGAATATTGGGTATGAGGCAAGTGTGTTGTTTGTTGAATGATTAATGAGCTGTTGAAATTTTTTGGTTGATGTAATAAAGGAATATTTTGGGGTGGCCGTTAATTAGAGGGTGGCCGTTTTTCAGAGAGTGGCCGTTCATTTTTTAACCCAATGAAAAAGTAATTAATTATTATATAATTAACTTAGGGGTTAAATTCTTGACATGTTCTAAGTGTCCATCTTCAACTTGTAGTTTTGTGTTGGGATGGTAGCAGGCATGTGCACGGGTCGGCCCGGCCCGGCCGTGAGGGTTTTGAAACTGGCCGGGCCGACCCGTGCACATGCCTGCTACCATTCCAACACAAAACTACAGGTTGATGATGGACTCTTAAAAGATGTCAAGAATTTAACCCTTAAGTTAACTATATAATAGTTAATTACATTTTTATTGTAAAACAGATAACTACCGGAAAACTGCAAAATAGTTTACCAAAAGTAAATTGTGTAATACTAATTACCACGTTCACACAGAACTTTTTCTCCAAGTTTCAAAAGACCACCATCGTAGATGCAAATGGCAATTTTGAACTTTTGAGTTTGCGCAACATCTTTTTTACTCTAAAAGCATTGAGGGTGTTTTATAAAATTATTTATTAATTTTGTATTTTAAAATTTAAATTTCATGAGCCGACTGGTTGAAATTTTGAAAAAATAATTAAAATAACTAAAGGGGGCGGCAAAAGTTTTGAACGGATTTTAAAGCCTTATCTACTATATAGTATTTGGATCAGGTATGTGTGTTTGTGGACACTTGATTTGATATGATTTTGTCGGTGTTTTTGGCCATGTTTGGTGTCAAAATGTTCCTCTCGATGAGGAGAGGTGCATAAAAGTGTTTGTTTGTGGGGTTTGATTTTTGATGGAAAATTTTGGGAAAATGTGATTTTTAAGGGTGGATTTGGGCAAGTGGGATTTGTAGCTCTAACTTTGGAGCCATTTTTGACCAACTTTTGTCAAGAAAAGTGGAAAAATGATCTTGGTTGACCAGAAGCAGCAGGAAAAGAGCTGTCCAACGGTGTGTGAACATTACAATTGATGTTGGAAAAATGTGGGTGTAGGCCTACCCGAAGAGAGGCAATGGGGAATTTATTGATATATAGTGGTTTTTTGGTGGATTTTGGACTTTGGAGCCATTTTTGACCACGTTTTGTTGGGAAAAGTGAGAGAATGGTCTTGGATGACCAGAAGCAGGAGGAAAAGGGCTATCCAACGGTGTGTGAACATTGGAAGTGATGCTGGGAAAATGAGGGCTTAGGCCTGCCCGAATGGAGGCAAATTAAAATTTTTGTTGTGTGGTTTATTGTTTGCTGAATTTTGAAATTTTTTGATTTTAATTCGGTTTTTGCCGTTTTCTAATTTTTGATTTTTTTACCCATCTCAGAACCATCTTCTAATTTTTCTTCTCTTCTTCTTCCTCTCCTTCTTTTTTTCTTTCTCTTATTCTCTTCTTCTCTTCTTCTTTTCTCCTACTTCTTATCAATCTACGAAAATGCCTGTTCAACCTCTTCCATTCAAAAAACAAAAAGTGCCGCGACAGCGGCACCAGTCCGGCTAGTATTTTATAATTTTGGTTATTATATCTTGTGATGTGATTTGTTTTTTCTCTCTCAAATCGTACAGGAAATTTCTTCGAAACATTTTACAACATGCCTTCATGTGTCTTAAAAGATATGTGAGTTCATTTTGAGAGATTGACAAGCACTTTCATCAACTTAAGTGATCAAAAGTTTCATTCAGGAATTAGCGCCTTGACATCATCTTGGTGCTTTCTTGTAGCGCATCTCAAGAGCTACAAGACTTTTTTCACAGAATGAATTTTGAAAATCTGAGTGTTGAGATATGATCTTTTGGAAAAATAAGTTTCTTTAAAAAAACGACCAAAGTCCGGAAAAGTTGCAAAAACTTGGATTTTGGTCATTTTCTACAGAATCTTTTTTTTCCAAAGGCCATACTTTAACACTGAGATTTTCCAAAATCATTATGTTTGTAGCTCTTTAACTGCGCTACACAATAGTACTAATATATTGACATATTGATTAACATTTAATTAAACTTTGGATCACTTAAATTGAGGAAAATGCTTGTAAACACATCAAAATAACCTGACATCTGTTTTAAGCCAATTTATGTCTATTCTAAAGTATTCCAAATGAACTTTATATACCATTCGAAAGAAGAAGAACAGGGCTACTATATCGTATCAAAATATTTAGATATGATAATAAAAACTCTGAAATAGAAGGCTTTGAAAATCCGTGTAGAACTTTCACCGCACCCATTAAAGGCAAACAAGAAAAAATTATCCGACGAAATGTTTATAATACAGGGTGTCCCTGGAATTTTGAAATATTTTTAAAATTGTAATAACCCTTCTCTTGTTCATATTTCCAAATTCTGTAAACGCAGATCGGCTCGTCTTTCTCTAACAATTTTTTGGTATATACAGTCAACCCCCGATATAACGAAACTCTCGAGGACCTAAAAAAAGGTACCTAAATAAGCAAAAGCGTATAGAAATTAAAAATTATTCGCCGTTTACCTTATGGATGAACTTGGCGTGGCGAAAGCAGTTCTTGATTGTTCCCTCCGTGACTTGTTCCCAGGCTCGACGAAGTAGATGAAGAGCGTCAAGAAGTCCAACCTTGTAGTCATTGCTTGCCTCAATTTCGGAAATCCTATGTCGAAGAAGAAGCTTTCTGTAGTGGAGCTTAAGATTCATAGTCACGCCCTGATTCATAGGCTGTAAAACAAATTGCTGTTAATTGTCTATTTAAGTAAACCTAAGAAAGTGCTGTTGTGTTTGGTGGAAAGAATTTGATGCAGATGTTGTCGAGCTTCAAGTTTGGTGGATGAGCGGAGCAGTTGTCGAGATAAAGCAGCACCTTGCGATTTTCTTTCTTCAGCTTCTTATCCCACTTCTTCATCTGAGCCTCGAAAAGAATTCCTTAAAAGGAATGATGATCAATATGCACCAATTGAATGCAAATTCACCTGTCATCCAAGCTTTCTTGTTGGCTTCGTAGTCCACCGGCACATTTTTGTTCTTGAAGCATCTTGGCTTTGCCGATTTCCCAATCACGAGCAGAGGCAGCTTTTCAGATCCCGACATATTAGCGCAAACAAGCACTGTAACACACTCTTTGCTCTTCTTCCCGCCAATGCATTTGTCCCCTAAAGATAAAGAGACATAAGATCATTAAAATTATGCAATTACAAAGTGTAACCACCTTTCATCGCCATGGTCTTGTTGGGGAGTAGTTGCCAAAATAGTCCCGTCTCATCAGCATTGAAAATGTCGTCGGGAGAAAAGCTTGCCAGCGCCACCTGCAAGACTTCATTCTGCCACTCGCTAAGAGATCCGATATCGACAGCTCCAGCTTCACCTTGCTCACACTTGAATCGAATACTGTGACGGTCCTTAAATCTGTCGAGCCAAACGCTGCTTGCTTCGAATCCAAGGATGCCTATTTGTTTTGCGATCGCCAGCGCATTCTCCTGAGAATTAGCCAATTTAAAAATTTAATAATAATAAATTGTATAAATTCCTACTTTGAGCAAATCACCGCTCACCGGCACATTCTGACTTCTGATTTGCTTCAACCAAGTGACAAGAGCCGCCTCTACCTGTTCGTATTTGCCCGTTTTAAGACGAATCTTCTTTCCTTGGCTGCCGCCATCGACCGCACGGAGAACTGCTTCTTTATCTTTGAGAACCCCGGATATAGTACTGATTGGCAAGCCGCCGAACTGCTTCGCTAGCTTCGTCTTGTTGCTCTCTTTCTCGGTAGCTTCGATGATTGCTTTCTTTTCGGCCAGAGACAACATGCGGCGCTTTTTTGGAGTGTTCATCGCGCAATCTAAAAACAGAAAAGTCAACTTATTGAAAAATGTGAAAGAAATGAAGAAAGAAATGAAAACGAGCATAAAAAGGCTACATTCAATTAAATTTATACTGTAAAACAAAAGCAGCTATAAAATTTCGAATGAAGATTCATCGGAGGTAAATTTATTGGTAAAATTACGAAAAAGGTTTGGTTATACCGTGGGTTTCGTTCTATCGAAGGTAAGCTTATTGGTGAAATTCTGAAAAAAGTTTCGTTATATCGGGGGTTTTGTTATATCGGGGGTATACTTTGCCTTAACTAAGGCAAATCCAACCAAATCAAAATAAAGGTTTCGTTATATCTTAGGACACCCTGTACATTTAAAAGCTGTCCTTCACGAACTCGAAAATCGCTATTTTGATCATGAAATTTTATTGAATCAGAGAAAAAAGGAAAAAGAACAGAAATATAATAGCATGCATATAGCTAAAAGTAACTAATTACGATTACAGTTGACATGAAAACACTATTGACAGATCTGAGTGTTTTTTTGTTAAAAAAATAAAAAAGTTCACAAATAATCTCCCAGAAAAACAAGGCATTTTTCCAGTAGTCTGAACACACATATAAAAGGAAAAAGGCATTTAGAGCCTATTTAAAAACATTTAAATAGCAAAACAGGTTGAGGCGTGAAAAGTTGGGGGCAGCAGTAGACTATATTTGCATATCTGATATCGCACCCTGGTGTGTGTGACTCACTAGAGACTCAATATGATATATAATGTGTCGCCGCTGTTTCTCCTACTCTCTGCTACTACTACTTATTTTCACAATGCTACTAAGGCCTAATACACGCGACACAACAATAGTAGCTGTTTATCTGATGTTGTCCTTTATAAGAGCAGGCGATTTAAGGCTAAACACTTGGCACCTTCTTGAAAAATTTCTTTGTTGAGTTTCGGTGCTGTAATTGTTTAGAGGATTTTAAGGTGGCACTTAATAATTCCCATTAAAACAAAAGACAACTCGTAAAACCTTTGTTAGTGAAACAGGGCAGAACAGAACTTTTGCTACATTCAATAATTGTAGAAATAGCCGGTGTTTGGCATATGTTGGAGAAAATGACTGAATTCAAAATGGCCAGTTATTTGGAGAACCCTACATTGAGACACAATCATACTTTTAAAAAAATTTCATAAATTATGGTCAATTATTATGGTCAAAATGATTCGAACCGTAGGTAAGGTAGAAACGG
Organism: Ditylenchus weischeri; assembly: GCA_029231635.1. Lineage (NCBI taxonomy): Eukaryota > Metazoa > Nematoda > Chromadorea > Rhabditida > Anguinidae > Ditylenchus > Ditylenchus weischeri. Next base: position 34,041 of record JAMRYI010001047.1, read on the forward strand.
CAATACTTTTTTTAAATTAAAGCAGACTAAGACAGACTAAGCTGCTTAAAAACTTTCAAAAAGACAAGGCTAAAAGACTTAAAAAAATAAAAAAAGGCTAAAAAACTTTTTATATGTATACAAAAAAATTTCAACGAATTTAACTAATAAAAAACATTTCCTGGTCACTACAAATTCCATAAAAATAAGTAAAAAATCAATTAAATAATTGTTTAAGCAGAGAACAAAGTGGTGGACCAAGGAAAGTGATTGATTAGTCAAGCCAACTAAGATTTTGTCAGAAATTGATTTTTTTTTTTAACAAAATAAGTTTTTAGCAAAATCAGCTGTCGTCACCTTATTATTATATTCAACAAAAAGTATTTGTCGAACACTTCATTTTTAAAATAACAACCAAAGCAAGAAAAAAACCTCAAGGTAAATTAAGGCATATACCTCAAGGCATATATATCTTTGAAAGAGAAAATCGACTAATTCAGTGAGTGCACGTTTAATTGAGTGTATGTTGTTATGAGCATGTAAATGTTAAATAAAACCACCAAATTGGTTTGCCAAGGCTTCTTTTATATACTGACATAATTAGAATTATAAGGTGTGTGTGTCATTTATTACTCAAAGCATAAAAATTGAAATAAATATTTTAGTGCAAAGTATTTATTTATTACATTCAACGACTAAAAAACTGTGGAATAGCTATATTTTTACTTTAAAATTTTTGGCCGGAGTACATTTGAAGATGTTTTTTCCAAAACATGTTTTACCCCTCTCTTAGGTTATTTAAGTAAAATGATAAAAAAAAATTATTGTAAAATTAAAATAAAATAAAAAAAGAAAATTTTCAACAAGACTTCACTGACTTGGAGGACCAAGGTAAGCCATAATTGTATATTAAGGTATTCTACAGCGTTTTGGTCATTGAAGCTGGGCAAAAAGAGTCTTTGTGGTGTGTCTTAGGAGTCTTTTCAATAGTTCCGTTAGCTGACTGGTTGAGTGTTTACACAGAAAGAAGTTAGAGATGTTAACATGAAAGATTCTTACAGTTATATAACCACAAGTAAAATGTTCAATAGTTAACTGCAAATTAACTATTAAATTGTTGACCCGAACTTAAATGTGAAATAGTTAACCACAAAAAACAACTGCAAAACTAATTATAATTGTGACTAGCTGTTTTTCAACAAAGTTATTGAACGCAAAAAATATAGATGAAACAAGGCAAATTTACTTTTGAATGTTATTGCAAAATAGTCAAAATTTTTAAAGTCCTTTTTCTAGTGCATTCAATTAAAAAAAAGCTCTAGGGAGATGTGGAAAAGAAGCCAAAGGGAAGGATTGTTTAAAATATGCCGAAATTTAATTAGCAAACCTTTTAAGAAGAAGAGCTTTCTGTTTTAGAAATAGAAGCACGCACACATATATTGTGTCTTTAGGAAGCCCTTCTAATCTTTGTTATTTTATGTTGAAAAAAACATTTTCGCAATTACTTTAAATGCAGCAATTAGTTTTAAAAGAACGCGTGAAGCAATTTTAGATCACTTACTATAGTCGATTTTAGAGCATGCACCCAGTAGTAGGCTAACCAACTTAGTCAGTGATAGCAATTGATCAAGGCTGGGCTTCACCCAAATACTTGTCGAGACTGAGACGATTCAGTTATTATTATCCGTTAGTATGGAATTGGGGTTGAGGTGGATAAGAAATTAGAGTTTGCAGAGTTTGTTATCACAAACTGTGCGGCACTGAGCCAAGGAGAATTTTTCGGCGGCTTAGGCTAAATTTTGATTTTCCTAAAGGATAAGTTGAACTCAGAAATCAATAAAATTAAGATTTGAATTCAAAAACAAATAAAATTTTATATCTATTTCTTTACACCTCTCTCGTCATCCCAACTAACACTATACGGCTAAAGTTCAGAATTTGTGTGTGCACATCTCAACTTCAAGCCAAGCTTGAAAAAGTCAACATATCGACTTTCATATCGACAAGCCCCTGAAAATAAGAATTTTTTTTAGTTAATAAGGCGATTGTCGGGCGCTCAATCGAAATCTAAAAAGTGGACCAAGAGATGCGCGCACTCACTTACCTTAGACATGATTCTGAATTTGTCTTATGACTCATGATCAAAAATGCGTAAAGAGACTCTTTTTGCCATGCCCTAGTGACCAAAACAGGGTAAAATACCTTGATATAAAGTGGCTTACCTTGGTCCCCCAGGGCAAAAAGTCAAATTTTTTGTCAAAAATGAGTTTCTCTCGCATAAAAACACATTTCACGTATTTAGACTTAGGCTTCCTGAAACACCGAAAAAACATCATTTGGAGGCATTTTGCGAGGGTTCGGAATATGACGATTTCCAATCAGTGTAGCTTGTCGAAGTTAGAAAAAAACCTATCTGCGAAAAAAATTTCTAGGCTGAGATGTAGGTCCTCAAATTCGAAGGAGTCACCTTCCTAGGGAACTACTGTCGACCCCAAAATTATACCTTTTTTATTTGTCTTAAATTACTGAAAGCACTGCAAAATACAAAAGTTTTAGACAAAATTGTTTATTTATTCATCAATTATATCATAATCCCATTCTCAGTCGAAAACTTGGCTTAGCCATAAGACAAATTCATCATCCGACTTTGAGACAAGAAATCGAAAGAGGGTATGTAAATTGAGTCCTTTGAGATCTTCCACCCTATAAATGAAGACAAACTACAAATGCAAAAGAACAAAAACTTTTTTTTTATTTTTTCTTTTTTTTTTCTTAGAGCAAGTCGGTTTATTACATGAAGTACTGTACGTCAAAAGATGATTTAGCACAAATAACTCATTCAATACTCCTGCTTTTTAAAATTTTATAGACTCTGTTCTTTAATGACAAAAGACTTTGAACAAAAAAATTGAACATAATTTGTACAAATGTGTAGGACGCATTATATATTTGTTTTTGCTAATAACTTTAGTGAAAATGAAAGCGACTAGCTGTTTTGCAATTCATACCGTATTATCTCTAATAAGCGCCCCTCTCTCTACTTTGAGGGTCTGTATCTCGAGGAAGAGAAAATATTAGCATTTTTTAACTCCCACGAGCTCTACCGATTCCGCTTCTCGGAGGGTTGAAAAATAAGCGCCCCGGGGCGCTCATTAAAGATAAAACGGTAATTTAATAGCCCATTTCACAATTTGTGACAAAGTGGAAAATAGAATTTTAAATAAGCGCCTTTTGAACATTATCATTGTGCTGCGTAGAATAATATTTGTCAGTATAATACATTTGGTTAGCTCACAAACATTTACAATGGAGAAGATTCGTAACTGGATCATCCGTCAACGAGACCGCACTTCAGCCAGCTATTCTCGCTTCGGTAGGCCAGGTAACTAACCAACTTAGGCACAACTTTTAGCGTTAATCAGATGGATTTCCAGGCGAAGAAGAAGATGACAGCCGACCACCTCCAACCACTATTTTGGTAGCTCCGTTCAATGAAAATTCTGCAGAGTTTATGTTTTTTAATTACTGGCATGTGCAGAAAGCTACTATGGTATTTTTTCGGTGTTAAAAGTATTTTAGACAATTTCAAAATTTGATGACTCATACTTTTTATAGGCTTTTGCTTGTTTCGGAATGTCAATGGTTATTTTGTGAGTGTTCTTTGAATTAAGGAGTTGATTTAGACGTTATTAGTTATGGTCTTAAGGTTGTTTATTTCTTCATTCTTTGAGTTTGACTGGTATCATCATCAAAGGTAGGGTGGCAAGCCTTACAATAAACTTGATGCATATGTATTACAGAGGTGTAGATGTGGGCGCATTGCTAGGCTTGTTATTCTACTTAGCTTTAGGAGGTTAGTGGAAATTTGCGAAAGTATAAGAAACCTTACTAATCTTATTTATTTTAAGTGCTTATTCACTACTATGTACTTTATGGTGAGAAAAATTGGCTACTTATATAGTTCCCCCGTATTCGGATTTTTCGAAAAGTGACCCGAAATGACCTTTCGAACTCATTTTTTCTGCTCAACACGATAAAAAAAACATTTTTGAACACTTTCTGAATAAAAAATTTGAAATTTATTAAAATAAAACTTGCCTTATAACCCTCCGAGATTAATAGTCTTTTGATGCTATTTTAAAGTTACTTTTGGGTGATTTATCTTGCTGGGCCAAAATACTCACTAAATGCATTTATAATCAAGAGTATTGCTCGGAATTATGTCTAAAATAAGTCTGTGCGCGCATTTCTAACCCATCAAGACCCTTGCGCCCCCTAGGGGCACTCACACATACCTTAGACTGAAGGGGGTTTAGAGTTGAGATGCACACACCCACATACCTTAGACACAAATCACTCGAAAGTGACTCTGGATGGTTGAAGGGGCTTAGAGTTGAGATGCACACACCACATACCTTAGACACAAATCACTCGAAAGTGACTCTGGATGGTTGAAGGGGGCTTAGAGTTGAGATGCACACACCCACATACCTTAGACACAAATCACTCGAAAGTGACTCTGGATGGTTGAAGGGGGCTTAGAGTTGAGATGCACACACCCACATACCTTAGACACAAATCACTCGAAAGTGACTCTGGATGGTTGAAGGGGTAGAGTTGAGACACCCACATACCTTAGACACAAATCACTCGAAAGTGACTCTGGATGGTTGAAGGGGCTTAGAGTTGAGATGCACACACCCACATACCTTAGACACAAATCACTCGAAAGTGACTCTGGATGGTTGAAGGGGTTTAGAGTTGAGATGCACACACCCACATACCTTAGACACAAATCACTCGAAAGTGACTCTGGATGGTTGAAGGGGCTTAGAGTTGAGATGCACACACCCACATACCTTAGACACAAATCACTCGAAAGTGACTCTGGATGGTTGAAGGGGCTTTAGAGTTGAGATGCACACACCCACATACCTTAGACACAAATCACTCGAAAGTGACTCTGGATGGTTGAAGGGGCTTAGAGTTGAGATGCACACACCCACATACCTTAGACACAAATCACTCGAAAGTGACTCTGGATGGTTGAAGGGGGCTTAGAGTTGAGATGCACACACCCACATACCTTAGACACAAATCACTCGAAAGTGACTCTGGATGGTTGAAGGGGCTTAGAGTTGAGATGCACACACCCACATACCTTAGACACAAATCACTCGAAAGTGACTCTGGATGGTTGAAGGGGTTTAGAGTTGAGATGCACACACCCACATACCTTAGACACAAATCACTCGAAAGTGACTCTGGATGGTTGAAGGGGTTTAGAGTTGAGATGCACACACCCACATACCTTAGACACAAATCACTCGAAAGTGACTCTGGATGGTTGAAGGGGGCTTAGAGTTGAGATGCACACACCCACATACCTTAGACACAAATCACTCGAAAGTGACTCTGGATGCATAAATTGGGCTTAGAGTTGAGATGCACACACCCACATACCTTAGACACAAATCACTCGAAAGTGACTCTGGATGCATTGAAGGGGCTTAGAGTTGAGATGCACACACCCACATACCTTAGACACAAATCACTCGAAAGTGACTCTGGATGCATAAAGGGGCTTAGAGTTGAGATGCACACACCCACATACCTTAGACACAAATCACTCGAAAGTGACTCTGGATGCATGAAGGGGCTTAGAGTTGAGATGCACACACCCACATACCTTAGACACAAATCACTCGAAAGTGACTCTGGATGGTTGAAGGGGCTTAGAGTTGAGATGCACACACCCACATACCTTAGACACAAATCACTCGAAAGTGACTCTGGATGCATGAAGGGGGCTTAGAGTTGAGATGCACACACCCACATACCTTAGACACAAATCACTCGAAAGTGACTCTGGATGCATGAAGGGGGCTTAGAGTTGAGATGCACACACCCACATACCTTAGACACAAATCACTCGAAAGTGACTCTGGATGGAAGGCTTAGGTTGAGATGCACACCCACATACCTTAGACACAAATCACTCGAAAGTGACTCTGGATGGTTGAAGGGGCTTAGAGTTGAGATGCACACCCACATACCTTAGACACAAATCACTCGAAAGTGACTCTGGATGCATGAAGGGGCTTAGAGTTGAGATGCACACACCCACATACCTTAGACACAAATCACTGAAAGTGACTCTGGATGGTTGAAGGGGCTTAGAGTTGAGATGCACACACCCACATACCTTAGACACAAATCACTCGAAAGTGACTCTGGATGGTTGAAGGGGGCTTAGAGTTGAGATGCACACACCCACATACCTTAGACACAAATCACTCGAAAGTGACTCTGGATGGTTGGGGGCTTAGAGTTGAGATGCACACACCCACATACCTTAGACACAAATCACTGAAAGTGACTCTGGATGCATGAAGGGGGCTTAGAGTTGAGATGCACACCCACATACCTTAGACACAAATCACTCGAAAGTGACTCTGGATGCATGAAGGGGCTTAGAGTTGAGATGCACACACCCACACCTTAGACACAAATCACTCGAAAGTGACTCTGGATGGTTGAAGGGGTTAGAGTTGAGATGCACACACCCACATACCTTAGACACAAATCACTCGAAAGTGACTCTGGATGCATGAAGGGCTTAGAGTTGAGATGCACACACCCATACCTTAGACACAAATCACTGAAAGTGACTCTGGATGGTTGAAGGGGGTTGGAGTTGAGATGCACACACCCACATACCTTAGACACAAATCACTGAAAGTGACTCTGGATGGTTGAAGGGGCTTAGAGTTGAGATGCACACACCCACATACCTTAGACACAAATCACTCGAAAGTGACTCTGGATGGTTGAGAAGGGGCAGAGTTGAGATGCACACACCCACATACCTTAGACACAAATCACTCGAAAGTGACTCTGGATGGTTGAAGGGGTTAGAGTTGAGATGCACACACCCACATACCTTAGACACAAATCACTCGAAAGTGACTCTGGATGGTTGAAGAAGGCTTAGAGTTGAGATGCACACACCCACATACCTTAGACACAAATCACTCGAAAGTGACTCTGGATGGTTGAAGGGGCTTAGAGTTGAGATGCACACACCCACATACCTTAGACACAAATCACTCGAAAGTGACTCTGGATGGTTGAAGGGCTTAGAGTTGAGATGCACACACCCACATACCTTAGACACAAATCACTGAAAGTGACTCTGGATGGTTGAAGGGGCTTAGAGTTGAGATGCACACACCCACATACCTTAGACACAAATCACTCGAAAGTGACTCTGGATGGTTGAAGGGGCTTAGAGTTGAGATGCACACCCACATACCTTAGACACAAATCACTCGAAAGTGACTCTGGATGGTTGAAGGGGTTTAGAGTTGAGATGCACACACCCACATACCTTAGACACAAATCACTCGAAAGTGACTCTGGATGGTTGAAGGGGCTTAGAGTTGAGATGCACACACCCACATACCTTAGACACAAATCACTCGAAAGTGACTCTGGATGGTTGAAGGGGTTTAGAGTTGAGATGCACACACCCACATACCTTAGACACAAATCACTCGAAAGTGACTCTGGATGGTTGAAGGGGGCTTAGAGTTGAGATGCACACACCCACATACCTTAGACACAAATCACTCGAAAGTGACTCTGGATGGTTGAAGGGGTTTAGAGTTGAGATGCACACACCCACATACCTTAGACACAAATCACTGAAAGTGACTCTGGATGTATGAAGGGGTGTTAGAGTTTCTATATGCACATACCCCAGAAAGTAAACCTGTTCAAAATCTATTATTTTGACTTATTTAAGTCAACACCCAAAATTTGGTACAAAATACTTGAAAAGACCATCTACCCCTTTAGAGTGAGGCAAATTTTTTTAGACACAATTCAAATTATTTTATTTGAAAGTATTTAGAAATGCTTTTTAATCGTGTTAGCAGAAGAAATGAGCTTGGGAGGTGATTGTAGGTCACTTTTCAAAAAATCCGAGTATGGGGGAACTATATAAGTGCCAAAAATTGATAATATTTTTTGTACATAGATTAAACATGATTGCTAAAAAATCCAGAAATTGGGATTTTTGGATTTTCATTTCTGATTCATTTTTGGCGTACTTTTTGATGAAATTTGATAGCTGAAAATTTTAGATGCTATATGATACTTTTTATCGATTGGCTGTTGCGATTTTTGTTTTTTATTTAAAAAAATGTTGACCTGTGACCTTGAATATCAAAATCGACAAATCAGTATTCCGAAATTTAGGTTCGCAGGTCAAAATTTATAAAATAAAAAACAAAAAGTGGAACAGCCAATCGAAATAAGAATAAAAACTAGTACATAGCGTTTAAAATTCTTAGCTTTCAAATTTTGTCATAAAGTAGGTCAAAAATGCGTGAGAAAGTGAAATCCAGAAAAGGAGATTTCTGGCTTTAATATTGCAAATGATTTTTATTGATTTATTTGGTTTTGAGTGTCGCAAGTTTGATTTTGTCTTGAAACATATATTTCATATGACTTTTTGCCTCATTATTTTTTCTTTAGTGACTTTCCACATCTTGTTCTTACTTGTTTTATGGCAAAATGAATTGATGGCTGAGGAAAAGTTCGCAGTTGTGAACAGAGATGTGTATATATACGTACAGTCGAGTCTCCTCCTAGTGACATCATTTTTGCAGTCCCTTGTAAGAGTACTATGAGGAAACTCGACTGTGGTAGAGCAGTGCAATTGGAGGGCATTTATTTTTCACAGATAATGATTTAAAAAGTAACCAAATGACCATTAGAATCTAACCAACTTTTTGGTAGTGAAGATTCTATAAGTTTGTCTGAAAGTTCTTTAGAAATGATTAAAAGCGAGTCAAATAATAGGACGCAAATTAAGTCGATAACAGGCTGTTAGGTGAAGTGCTCTTACTCAGCAATGAAAATTTACAAAAAGTACATTTTGTCTATTTTCGAAGAAAAAGTCATTTTGTCCAGTGTTTTTTGTAATTGTGAACAAAGAAAAAAGATTTTGACTAAAATTTCCAAAAATAAAAAAAATTAAATTAATTAAATTAAAAGACCTGAAAAAAGTACAGAAGTTTTTAAAAAGTACAATATGTATCCAGGGTGGTCATATCATTTTTTGGAAAAGAGGGTATGCGATCACAAACAGAGGGCATTTACAAGTGAACTTTTGAAAAAGAGGGGCATCATGAATATTCCTACTACGCAACACTTAAAATGGTTCAACATGCAAAAAATTGCACAAAAACGACACTTTCAGAATTTTTTTTATTTCACTAGAGCAAAGCAATCGGGACATATAACATTAAAACTAACTCATTCAAACCAATCATAAATATCAGCAATCGCCCATGCTAAAAATACTCAATTATTGCAAGACTGGTTATAAATGCATTCGCAAAACACAACAAGAAAAAAGAAAACAACAAAAAGTGGCAAACACAACAAGTAAAGCATTCCGTTCATGTAGACTCGATTTTGCAATTTTCTGCCCTCTTTTTGTCAAATAAAAAAGGGGCGAAAATTTCAAAAAGAGGGCATTTGCCCTCTAAAGAGGACATTATGGCCACCCTGTTTCTATCCCTGCTCATACTCATTTTTTTATTTTATTTTTATATAAACTGACAGACTTTCGACTGACAATGTGTTTACTAGATTCTAGCGATTTTTTCTAATACTATACAAAATACAAATCAAAAACTATTTTTCTACATAAGAAGCAGAGGCTCACCTAAAAATAATAATGAGCCAAGAAATAGGTTCTGAAGCAGAATTGAACTTGCCATTTTGAAAAAATTAAATCAGTCAATTAAGATAATTTGCAATAAAAAGCGAAAAATGGGAAGTAGCGAACTATTTCTCCAAATTGTTAACGGAGTGGGTGAAGCGTTGAATTCTGTTGTGGCAAAACTAAAAAAGCTATTTTACTTACGACCGCAAGTTCAGCCCTATCTCTGGACACCTTCAATTTTTAAATTTTCATGCAAATTTGTTTTATTAGCTTATTCGACATAAAATCGAAGATGAACTTCTGCGAAGTTGGCCAAGCCATAAGACTCTGAACTTTTTCTACTTAAAAGTTTACTTACCGTTAACTTTTTAACAGTTTACTTGCGGTTACATTTTTTACAGTTAATTTGTGGTCAACTAATTAACTGTAAAAAAATTAACAGTGAGTTGACAGTAAAATAGTTGACCACAAATTGACTGTAAAAAATGTAACCGTAAGTAAACTGTAAAAAAGTTAACGGTAAGTAAACTGTTAAATAATTAGCTAAAAATAAGTAAGGTTAAAAATAGTGGAGCCCAATCTTGAAAAAGTTTGTCAATATGACAGGAATCTTATAAATTTCCTGCTCCCGGGAATTACAAAAATTCAGGAAAGTTTTGATACCGTTACCTGCAGGGACCCAAAATGTGAAGCCTGGATTTCATCACCTTTTTTGAAATTCGAACATGAAATATAAATGAGGGGCAATACTTTTTAAGCGGAGGTGTAATTTTTGTACACCATATTACCGTATTTACTCCATCTTATTGTAGCCCCGCTCTAATAGTACCAACACCCCCCTCCCCCCTGGAGGGAGGTTGAAAATAGTAGCCAATCCTCCGCCACCTTCCGCCAATACCCCAAAATCAGCCTATTTAGGCCGATTTCGCACCTCCCCCCGTTCATAATAACCCCCCAAAAAAGGGTGGTTAAAAGTTAGTAGCCGCGGGGCTACTATTAGAGTAAATACGGTAGCTTATGTTCCATTATGACAGACACAAAAATGATTTTTTTTACTTTTTTACTTGCATTGCCTCATAATAAATAGTTAGTCTTTCCTGAATTAAAATAATAAAATAAATTTGCGTTAAAGGGGCATGTTCGTGTGCGATGAAACACAATTTTCAAAAAAAGAAAAGGCGCGAACCAGGCGTGCCAGAGATTTGAAAAAGATTTGAATTTTGTGTTGGAAAATTCGCAAAGTTTTTTTCTCTCCCAAAAGGCACAAAGGCACAAAATTACTGAAATATCTTAAGGACCAGGGAACTGGGACCGTTTGCATGCCTATGTATGCCTTTGCCACAAATCTAACAATCATATTTAGGCATCAAAAAACAAAATTCCTTGTATTTGCTGCCTTTCATATTGGGTGTATAGCATTATTTGCACGGGTGAGCTGTTTCTGTTCTTTGCTTTGCTGTAAGTGTTCTCTTTTAACAATATATACCAGATACTAACTAATTTCATTCAGCTTTAAAGTGATGGACCCCCAAACTGCTGTCGGACAAACTACTATGCACCCTCCACTAGTTTCTATGCTAATAGTTGTGATAGTCACAATCATTGTGCAAGCAATGATGTTGCAGTCTGTTCTCAAATGTAGAGAGTTCCTTTCCTTGAAAGCAATTCACGAAATGGAGATAAAAGTAGCGGAGAAAAGTGTAAGAATTTTTAATTTTCAAATAACCTTTCGGATTTATATTTCATAATTTTGTTTTTTTCAGCGCAAGGAAAACCCTTCTATGCAAATTGTAGTTGCTGACAATTTGAGCAATCGGCAAACTGCGCCTACCAACGGACATGTTGTTTAAAACCAAAGTTTGTAATTTACAGCGGAACTATTTTTTTGCTTAATCAAGTGCCTGTGTAGACGTGCGTGTGCTTAGACAACTTTTTTAACTGCAGGATTATTCAAAATTACACGCATATTTTTTTCTTGATTTATTGATTTCCTTAAGAAAATCCATTACAGTAATTAACCTAACTGGGAGTTCTTCAATTAGAACGTCAACTATTTTTCACTAAAAAACAATAAAAATGGAATGCTAGCACAAATTTTAATTCAAAGATTTTAAGCGAAAAATTGTACATATAGTTTTGAATAATAGTCCTGTACATTCGAATCTAGATTTAGTGACCTCCACTAAGTTTATTTCTTACTAGGTTGGGCACTTTGTACCCCAACTTTCACAGGATTTTTTTAGAATCGTAAGATTTTTTCCTCTAATAAGCAAAACCCGTGACTTATTTAATATATTTTAAGATTCTATAAAAAGGACGTAGAGACGAACTTGAAATTCACTGAATAGAAATTCGACTGTACCTTTTCTTCCAACTCTAAATTCAAAAAAGTCATTTAATTGAATTGGCTAGCCAGTGACCCTATGCGAGCAAAAGTGCAGTTTTGTTTAGCCTCCTGTTGTTTTCTTGGCTTGTGCCAGATTAAATTTAAAAAATGTTTCTTATACTACAAACAGTAAAAACATATGTTTAAGTCCGTTCTAACATACGTTGGCATAACCAGCGTTTCAACCAAAAAGAACAACAAAAAGGCCAACGCAAAACTGCTATTTTCTCGTATAATGCAGCCAGTTGTGACTCCAATCTATTTTGTTTAGCTAAACTTTCAGCTTTAAGTATCTTTTTATGGTCAGGAGTTCAAATTATTTGTTCCACTTTTCTGTGGCCATATATTGTTGTTATTATTACTAGTTTAGCTAAGTGTGCAAACATTCTAATCTCCTTTCTGTAATTTCCTTAGCTTCCATGTGCCTAGCTTGCCTTGAGTCGTATTTAAACAGGTAGTTCTATTACCAAACTTTAGGCATAAATCTTCAATAAAATTCAAAATCGGTAGCTATCATAAGCTACAAAATTTAGTAATTTTCTGTTGTCACAGCCTAATTTTCTAAATTCACCTTTTTGCATAGCACAGAAAAGTGGAATTAACTGCACTTCTTGTTACGCCACTTTGCCGAACAAAATTAGTTAAAAATAGACAAAAATTATAAAAAATATTGTTGAAAAGTCAGGCCATGATAACAGAAAATTACCCAAAAACTTTAAAAATCGTTTTTAAAAATATGTGTTGGATTTTAATTTCAAACCCAAAGGCCAAAACAAACGTCTTTCACATTTTGAGTGTTTATAAAGCGAAAACTTTTCGACAAAGAATCGATTTGTTTTCATTCGACTTAAAAGTAATAGTAAAGTGCACTATAAACTGAAGTGAAAAGTGCACAAAATCTTTCACCTTTCGATATAATCTACAAAAAATTGATGTATAATTACTTAGAGTGTGAACAAACTTCAAATTTTATCCTTTTTGTTATTTCCTATTGCCTTACATGCAAAATTAGTGTAATAGAAATAAAGTATTTATTTTGTTTCATATTAAATTGGTTTATTATTCATCGTCAAATTACATATGAAAATACTACCGAAATGACATCACAAAGGTTTGAAGCCAACGCTAAATTATTTAATTAAGTTAAACAGGGGGTGGGGGTGGTTTTAGGTGGTTGGCGGGATGGTGCAGTTGGTTTTGTTGGGGACACTGTACTCTTTCGAGTCGTTCGAAATCTCAAATGAGTACTCAAATGAGTACAGTTTAGGGTTGTGAAACGAAAATTTGACCGGTCAAATTCTCACTAAAAATAAAGATTTTGACCGGCCTTATATTGATCGTCCTTAAAAATCGTCAAAATCTTTAAAATATTGGATCCAGATTATCTTAAAAGTTGTACAAAATTTACATTTATGTATAATGTATTTTGTATAATGTATTTATGTTTTCACACTTGAAACTTGTATTTTTCAAATGACACTATTTTCGGTCATTTTCACAATTATGTTTCTTGTAAATAGTAACACACTTCAGTCACAGTGAGAGGTCAAAGTCGAAACAAAGTGCTGTTAGAAATCGTCATTTTGATTGTCCAAATGCAAATGTGATGTAGGAAACCCGCCGTAAACATATATTAATTATGGGGGTTTCCTATATCAGATTGCAGTTAGTAAACAAAATGACGATTTCTAGGCACCAATTCCGAGCCCCTCACTGTGACCAAGGGGTCAGTTTCCACATCCACATAAAATAATAAGAGATATTAATACCTGAGATGCAATCCCTAAGCCTAATCGATTTTGAATGTATGAATAACCGTGATATACAGTTGACTGTCGCTACGCAGTCAACCCTGGCTGTATAGTCAACTCGCTAAACACTCAGCGCCCCTTACAATGCGAAGCTCTGTATAGTGCTGTTTTTCGTTTTTTGTGAATCAAAAGATGTATGCCAGAAGATTTCTTTGTTTGTTTGATAAAATAAAGTTGTTTGTTCTTATTTGCTGCGTTTCTATTTTCTTTTTTACGCTATAGAAGATTTTGACCAAATTTGACCGAAAAAATAGATTTTGATCGAGAATGTGACCGGTCAAATTCTCAAAAAGATTTTGATCGGTCAATTTAACTATTCAAGTACAGTTCTAGACGAAAGAGATCTGTCCCCCGCCAATTCAAATTATGCACACGCCGCTGCGTCCAAAAACCATGGTCTTTT